>JASANF010019451.1:0-22402 GCA_030248245.1 Trissonchulus sp. WLG1_4
AGTGGTCTAGTGGTTAGTATTCTTCACTCTGAATCCGTGGGTCGGAGTTCAAATCTCGCTGACCACATTTTGTGAGTGCATGTAGGTACGTGACTTTTGCTTAAATTTTTAAAATTATATTTTAATATTTTATTTAATATTTAGTTTCAAGCGTGTTTCTGTGTAGTTTAGCAACTTTGTCTGAAAATAAACTTTGAGCTACTCAGCAGTAAATATGAGCAGCGCGAAGAACTTGCAAATCTTTTAGCCGAAAATAATGGCCGCGTTTTATATTTCCTGTGGAATATTGATACTCTAAACTCACAAAGTAACCACTTCTCACTCAGCAGAAGAGCTTGTTTGCATTACATCTATTGCATGGCAAAAACACACATAATTATTCCTTCCAGAATCCAGACTAAAGTGTGAAGAATGTTCCCACTACTTTTTTCTCACATACATCATGCAGTACTAGACAATTTGGTTGTCTGGGAAAAAAGTGACCACCCAAAACCGTTTTTGCATTCACAAATAGAAATTACCAATATTGAATTTACTTGAGCGTCACAATCAATCAAGCGAGAAATGATAGTAGTTTCCCGAAATTAGAATAATTCATAATTGTTGGCGTTTGCTGGGAAGGAGACAGCTACCAGCTAGGCAAACGATTAACGACTAAAAAGTTTTGTTTGGTTTAGAATTAGAGCTCGTTTTTCTTTTCAACGACAATGTAGCGATATTTCATACTGAATATTATCACCGTTTGAACTGAATTTGGTATAAGTTTTAGATCACTATTAAAACCAGCAAGTACTGATACGAGCAATACGATAAATTTGCGAAGTCTATTCTAAGGGTAGATTTCACAACGGTGGTTTTACTAAACCATTGGTTTTACGTACGCTTTGCATGATTATCACATAATTGCATTACGAAATATTGCCTAATTCGTCACGAATTTTGTAGATTTTTTTAAATCATCGGTTTAGCTCAGCTGAATCGATTCAAATGTGTGTAATGCTTTCACTGGTTGTTGTGTATTTTTAGTATGGCGGTATTTTCCATCATTTTTTGTTTGCTTCTTTATGGTTGTTCAGCAAGCGTCGTTCTTTTTAAAGGTAACTATGAAAATATCAAGTCGTATTTTTTGACACTCACTAGAATAGGATTCATTTTAGGAAGATGTAGAAAACAAAGTTTTTAGAAAAAAGGCAATAGTAAATATGTGGTTTCAGGAATGCGTAATAGTGTTTTAATGTTACGGAAAATGAATAGACCCTCGTATTGCCGTCATAGAGCGTAGGCAGATGTGTCTTAAACTTAACGGGCCTAAATATCTCAGTTTATTAAATTAAACAGGTATACTGCCAATCAGAAGCGATTCTCTGTGCAGGTGCTCCAATCAGCATTTAGACACGACAAATGCCACAATTTCGGCAACGGCTGCTGGAATGCTGATTGGAGCACATGCACATGCAAAGAATTCAGCTCGAAAACCAGACGAGAGCGTGTTTGTATCAAAGTGAGACACCCTTAAGTAATCTTTGTGGTACCGTATTTTCTCGATATAAAACCCAGGCTTTTATTTTTTATGACAGGTGAATGTATTAGTTACATTCAAGGCAGGGGCTTTATTTGAGGAAATACAGTATGCATGTTTTGACTTGTTTCAGCTCCAAAGCAGTTACGACTAGAGCATCGGTAATCTAAGTTCAGGACAAGTTCGACTGGCCGGCCCAGCAGTTATTTCCACGTCTGGGAAAATACTAGTCTCTCATCCTTCCTCTAATTCAACTGCCGGGGAAATAGTTCTGTCCGATCCGGCTGTCATTGCAACCACCGGACGCAGAGGGCTAGCCGGCCGTACAGTCAAAACTGCATCAGGGAAAACGCAAATTGAAGGGTCATCAAAGAAAGAACTACAACTATTTTTATCGGATTTTGAAAAAATGCAACTTCTACGAAGTCAAAGTCAGAGTATTCTGGCACGGATTTGGCCACAAATCAAATAGTGCTGTCAAGGTATTTAATTAATTTAAATTCTGGACAAAAGGGAAAATCAAGCTCTTGAAGCTATTTTAACTTCAGGGCAAACAAAATCAGAGCAATTTGCAAATGGTTCAACTTCTGGGAAAATACAATTAGAAGGTTTTCAAAATGCTACAGCTTTAGGGCAACTAAGGAAATAATAGATTCTGCAAATTATTCAGCTGCTGGGCAAAACATGACTACAAGAACTCGAAAACAACACTGCTTTAGGGCTAAATGACCTAGAAGAGTCAGCAAATTATTCAGCTGCAGGGCAAATCCGACAAAAAGAACTTGAAAACACCCAGGTTTTAAGGCAACATGAACTAGAAAATTCTGCAAATCTTTCGACTTCTGGGCAAATACAACTAGAAGGACTTAATGAAGTAGAAGAGTCTGCAAATGGTTCAAGTTCTGGTGAAATACAACCAGAAAAACTTAAAAATACTACTGCTTTAGGGCCAAACGAAATTGAAAAATCTGCTAACGGATCAGCTTCATTGGAGCTGCACCGTGCCAAGGCTGCATCTAGAGTAGAAGCAGAAAAAAAATTGATGTTAGACTATGGAGCAACCTCGACTTTTGGAAACGCCAGTCTAGAGTATGCAGATAATAAAACATCTGGGCAAAAACGACTAGAAGAGCTTGAAAATACTACAGCTTCAGGAGAATCTGGATTGGAAAGGACAGTAAATGGTACCGCTTCCGAGCAAATGCAACTAGAAGGGTCTAAAGTGATTTATTTTCAGAGGAAAGTCTTGAGCGTCCTTTCGACTATAAAGTTATTTCACCTTTTTGGAAACAGAAATTAGAATGTGAATCAGACAATGCAACTTCTGGAGAATTCCGACTTGAAGGGTCTGCAAATGGACTAAATATCCGATCAAATACACATGAACGAACTTGAAAATGCTACAGCTTCAGGACAATTCGGACTAGAACAGTCTGTAAATGGTTCCATTTCGGAACCAATTCGACCAGAAGGACTTGAAAATACTACGGCTGCAGGACAATTCGGATTCGAAGAAACTGCTAATGGCTCAACTTCCGGTCAAATACAGTTGGAAGGGTCTGCAAATGGTTCAACTGCTCAACCTGCTGCAGAGAACAAAATAATGTTAGACTATTTAGTTCCTCCACCTTTTAAAAATGCCAGTCTAGATTATGAAGCAGATAATATAACATCTGGGCAACTAGAAGGACTTGAAAATGCTACAGCATCAGGACAATTCGGATTAGAAGAGTCTGTAAATGGTTCCATTTCGGAAGCCAATTTGACCAGAAGGACCTGAAAATACTATGGCTGCAGGACAATTCGGATTCGAAGAAACTGCTAATGGTCAAACTTCCGGTCAAGATAATTGGAAGGGTCTGCAAATGGTTGAACTGCTCAACCTGCTGCAGAGAAAAAAAATAATGTTAGATTATTTAGTTCCTCCACCTTTTGAAAATGCCAGTCTAAAATATGAAGCAGATAATATAACATCTGGGCAACTAGAAGGACTAGAAAATGCTACAGCATCAGGACAATTCGGACTAGAAGAGTCTGTATGGTTCCATTTTTCGGAACGAATTCGACCAGAAGGACTTGAAAATACTACGGCTCCAGGACAATTCGGATTCGAAGCAACTGCTAATGGCTCAACTTCCGGTCAAATACAATTGGAAGGGTCTGCAAATGGTTCAACTGCTCAATCTGCTGCAGAGAACAAAATAATGTTAGATTATTTAGTTCCTCCACCTTTTGAAAATGCCAGTCTAGATAATGAAGCAGATAATATAACATCTGGGCAACTAGAAGGACTTGAAAATGCTACAGCATCAGGACAATTCGGACTAGAAGAGTCTGTAAATGGTTCCATTTCGGAACCAATTCGACCAGAAGGACTTGAAAATACTACGGCTCCAGGGCAATTCGGATTCCAAGAAACTGCTAATGGCTCAACTTCCGGTCAAATACAGTTGGAAGGGTCTGCAAATGGTTCGCTTGAATGTACAGCTTCAGGACAATTCGGACTAGAAGAGTCTGTAAATGGTTCCATTTCGGAACCAATTGGAGCCAGAAGGACTTGAAAATACTACGGCTCCAGGACAATTCGGATTCGAAGAAACTGCTAATGGCTCAACTTCCGGTCAAATACAATTGGAAGGGTCTGCAAATGGTTCAACTGCTCAATCTGCTGCAGAGAACAAAATAATGTTAGATTATTTAGTTCCTCCACCTTTTGAAAATACCAGTCTAGATTATGAAGCAGATAATATAACATCTGAGCAACTAGAAGGACTTGAAAATGCTACAGCATCAGGACAATTCGGACTAGAAGAGTCTGTAAATGGTTCCATTTCGGAACCAATTAGACCAGAAGGACTTGAAAATACTACGGCTGCAGGGCAATTCGGATTCGAAGAAACTGCTAATGGCTCAACTTCCGGTCAAATACAGTTGGAAGGGTCTGCAAATGGTTCGCTTGAAAATGCTACAGCTTCAGGACAATTCGGACTAGAAGAGTCTGTAAATGGTTCCATTTCGGAACCAATTAGACCAGAAAGACTTGAAAATACTACGGCTGCAGGGCAATTCGGAATCGAAGAAACTGCTAATGGCTCAACTTCCGGTCAAATACAATTGGAAGGGTCTGCAAATGGTTCAACTGCTCAATCTGCTGCAGAGAACAAAATAATGTTAGATTATTTAGTTCCTCCACCTTTTGAAAATACCAGTCTAGATTATGAAGCAGATAATATAACATCTAAGCAACTAGAAGGACTTGAAAATGCTACAGCTTCGGGACAATTCGGACTAGAAGAGTCTGTAAATGGTTCCATTTTGGAACCAATTCGACCAGAAGAACTTGAAAATACTACGGCTGCAGGACAATTCGGATTCGAAGAAACTGCTAATGGCTCAACTTCCGGTCAAATACAGTTGGAAGGGTCTGGAATTGGTTCGCTTGAAAATGCTACAGCTTCAGGACAATTCGGACTAGAAGAGTCTGTAAATGGTTCCATTTCGGAACCAATTCGACCAGAAGGACTTGAAAATACTACGGCTTTAGAGCAACCTGAACTAGAAGAGACCTTTAATGACACCCTTTCAGAACAACTCCGACTAGAAGGATTTGCAAATGAGTCAACTTCTGGGGAAGTAAAATTATCCGGGACCAGATCCCATGTTGAACAAATGCTGCTGTTAGAATCCGGAGCTGCGGCCCGCTTCAATCAAACAGGACTAGAATATGCTGCCGAGAATCAGACTTCTGGACAGCATATACTAGCAGATTTTATCCCTAAGTATTCAACTACAAAACTGGCCGAATGTCCACCCGCAGGTGAGTTGTTACTTTATTAGATAGAAATAACAATCGAGTTCGTTCTTTCATATTCAGGTTTTCTCTTGTTTCATATAATGCTGGTCAGCAGAATGCTCTAGTTTTTTTACTTCATTTCATCAAAACTGTATCTAAACCAGTTTTTTTTTGTTTTGAAGTATGAAAAGGCAACTGGTTTGAATTGATCTATGTCATGAACGCTTATTAGAACATTAACCGAACACCAGGAAAAACGTTATGCGTATTGCGCATTCATTTCGGGAGTAAAATTGTTTAATTTTGGGTAGACATAACTTTTTTAAAATCAGGTACAGAAATAGAAACCATCGGTCAAAAGAAGTAGGATAGTTAAACTAATAGCGCACTATTGTTTCCTGCACGCTAGTTAAGTAACCTAGCCCGGTTTAATGTTGGCTAGGAAGATGAGGCCCCAATTTAGAAAGAATGAAAGAAATGGAGGCGCCGGGAATCGAACCCGGGCCGCCTGCTTCGAAGTCAAGCATGCTAACCACTACACCACAGCCCCCGAATCTCATAGGCCCTAATTCTCATTTACAACATTAACACTTTCAGTCCGATAACAGTTTAAGAACACATGTAGCCTAAAATTCAGGGTCGCAACAATGTTCGAAAAGGGGACCCTGTTGTACATGAGAATTAGGGCCTATGAGACTCCGGGGCTGTGGTGTAGTGGTTAGCATTCTTTTCTTCGAAGCAAGCGGGCCGGGTTCGATTCCCTTTTTCCCTCTCCATTTCTTTCTTCTTTCTAAACTGGGGCCTCATTTTTCTATCCAACATTTTGACTGTTAGGGTCTGTTCGTTCTTCTGGTCGCCTTTATTGCTGGTCCTTATTTGTTTTGTACAAAAAATCACAAAATAGTTTTTGCTAATTAAATAAAAATCCATAAATCAATATATCAATAAGTCAATAGATCATTAATTCAAAAATTCAATAAATCAATAAATCAATAAATCAATAAATCAATAAATCAATAAATCAATAAATCACTAAATCAATAAATCAATAAATCAATAAATCAATAAATCAATAAATCTATAATTCAATAAATCAATAAATCAATAAATCATTAAATCAATAAATCAATAAATCAATAAATCAATAAGTCAATCAATAAATAAATTAAATACGTACATACATATATGAATAAATGAATAAAAAATATATAAATAGATAACTGTTTAGAGAAAATTCGGTGTTACGAGTGCCGGGCGGGACGCTGTGTGAAGAGTGTCTGCTTTTTATATGCGAAGCCTTATAGTCTTATACCTAGTAAAGTATGGAGAGAGTTAGCATCTATCAAAAGTTGCAAATCACGCTGCAAGCCAAGTAAGTTGATTCAATTCTCTTTCTGCGTGCTCCAGTTATAGTATGCGTTAACTAGTGATGCTACTGACATAAAAAACAAAAACTTTACCTAAACAAGCACGTTTTGCGAGTAATGTTTAACTTATTTTGGCAGATTACGGTGCGACCTGCTTGCTGTGCTGAGGATATTCTTCGAATATAAAACGCGGCACTTGAAGTTTTTTGAAGCCAACATACATACATATGTAGTAAACATATCATCTATAAGTTATATACTTTTTTCTAACCAAGAGTGTCTAGTGTCCACAGCAATAGTCAACAAAGTATGCATCTGACAAAAATCGCGCGCCAGTCAGTTACTGCACTGGTAATCATAAAAGTGTAAGTCTTTGTTTTTATGTTTTTTGTTGTTTGTTTGTTTTTAAGACTTTCACCAAGCCAGACTTAAAATCCCAGCTTTTCGTATTAATATAACAAAGATCGGCTTTTACTCCTGGCTTAAGCCGGTTCATACTCGTCCTTGTCCTTGTCCCTATCGTTTTGTCCTTAAGCGATTCCAAGAAAACTACACGGCCAAATGAGCCAGTTTTTTGCGCGAACAAAGTCGACGTCACTTCCATACGGTATGCAAAAAATTATCTGAGTCCCTTTTGTCAACTCTTTGCAGCAACTGACCGAAATTTGTCCTTGTCCCTGTCCCTGTGTCCTTAAAGACAAGTATGAACCGGGCTTTCCTGGTTCACAAAAGCTGGGATAAGGCCGGGCTTATGCTATTCATAAAAATCAAGACAGATGTTATTCCCATATCGCCAATTATTCTTTTCATGAATATCAGAAAGCTCGGATAAAAAGGTTGGTTTAAACTGATGTCGGATTGGTCATTCATAGCTAAACGCCATTCATAACCGTGTCACGGCATGGCTGCCATGTCATCAGCCTTAAAAATGTGTCGCTTTTGACACGCTGCTAAACAATTTACGAAGCAGTGTTGCCACAGGTTTTGTCGTTTGCTGTCTCCTTTATGCAAAATTTATCCTATTTGACAGTTGACACAATGCAAATCAGAGCATGCAGTAGAACGTACATAGCTAAGGCGGGTATGAAGTACGCACACATAAAATCTAACACACACGCCCACACAAACTGTGTTAATTGCTGACCTACGAGCAGTTTAACACTGGAATGGTGAGATGTGTGTGCTCTTGACGCACAGATTTGCACTATAGTTTGGCCGCCGCGTATAAATTGAAAACTAAAAAAACTAGGAAGTTTCAACGATCAACGATCAACGATTTTAACCATCAACGATCAACGATAATTTAATAGAAATAAATTTACTAGTACAAACTAGAGCTTCCGACTAACAATAATGCAAGAGCTGAAACTACTGCTATTTAGTACACAAAACTAAGGCCCGTTTTCCATTGGGCAGAACTAAGAAATAAAAATTAATAAATAAGAAATATGAAATAATGGGCGGAAATAAGAAATAAGAAATAAGAAAAAATAAAGCCTTATGCGTTCACAGTGCAGAAACAAGAAATAAACCCATTTCAAGCTGTTTATTTGATTGGCTGGGGGTGAATTTCAAATTTATCCGTAAAGCCCGGTTCATACTCGTTCTTGTCCCTGTCCCTATATTTTTGTCTCTAAGCTATTTCAGGAAAAACTACCTGGCCAAATAAGCCATTTTTTGGCGTATAGATGGTTCGAATCACTTCGAAACCTATACAAAAAGTTGCTTCCGTCAATTCGTCGCAGCAGCTGAGCGAATTTAGACCTTGTCTATGTACCTGTGTCCTTAAGGACAAGCAAGCATGAACCGGGCTTAAGACTGTCCGTTTGGTGTAAACAAACGCCCAATCAGCAGCTGTAGAAAAATTGGTTAGTAGTATTTGGCGTCTGTTTGGGACTACGAACCCTCACAATTTTTACAACTGAGGATTTGCAGTCCTATACAGACGACTTTGATACTGATTTATTTACAAAGCACCTGTAGAGCACCTATACTACTACATATCAAAGAGCCAGTTCACAGCACATTTTTTGTCATATTTATTGACATTTAAACATAAACATTACAGTCAGTAGACAGCGAATAATGGTAAAAGCAATACATAAAAACAATTCATAATATGTCCAAGCCGGTATCAATATGACCAATTGGTAATGTGCTCAAGTCAGAGCATACAATACGTTTATCAAAAGTAATTCTAAAAATTTTCGAATTGAAGACGTTATACAGCGTTGCATTGTTCTTGTCTCTGCGAATAGTAAAATTATCCACAGCAACAGATGACGGATTGCGTTTAAGAAGCATTTTTATCATAACGTCCGGCGTAATTATCGATTTGTTTAGTCTGTTGAGGCGTATGCCTTTGATTTTATAATCGTATTGCGGTCCTTTAGCAGTCTGTACACAGTATCCATAGCTTTTTGGACCCGTTGACCAAAATTCTTCAGCAAATGCCCCATCGCCATATTTTTCAACCAGTTCGTCTTTTAAATCTCCCAAATAATCACCTTCTGGAGGATCAGGACAGTTTGGTCGAGATATAAAAATTACGCTGTCTGTATCAAAATATAATGTACGCGTTTTAAGCATGCTTAGATATGAGTACAGTTTCAGTCTTGCGTGAGCTGTCGTAAATGCCCCAATAACGACATTGTTAAACGGAGATGGAATAACTGTATCCTTTTTTGGTTTGTACTGCAGCATCATCAGATTTTCTCCTACCAGCATAGCATCAATGACCTCTAGTGTCGTGTCTGTCATATAAGCAACAAGATCCTTGTACGTTTTGATAAACACGGTACGCGGTTGACCTTCTCTTTGCGAAAATTTGCCCCAGAAGCTAAAAATAAATGTCAATTATATTTAATATATCAACTATATAAAATTAACTTGATTATATAATTTGACTTAAAAACACCTAATTATAGCTTTTAAACCAACTGCAAGTCCCCTACAGTAGCTGCAAAATATTTAAAGAAATCCTTTACAAATTTAATGTTACCTGTTCAGAATTAGTTTCCCGTAGGTTCTTTTTCCAGGGTTGAAGGAAATATCGGACGGATTGATTTCAATGTCCTCTTTTTCTTTCAGGTTCTTTATATAGGTATCTTTATCTTGATCTGTGATAACAGCTTTTGGAAAACCAGATGCTTCTATTTTAATTTTCAGAAAAGCATTAATGAAACTCTTGAAAAGATTATGACTTCTTTGTTCGACAGGCCAGTGCCACACTTCATGAATCTGGGCAACTTTATATCCAAATTTAGTTGCTGCGTGTATTTCTTCTGATACCCATGTTCCGTGGAGTAATCGTTGCGTGTCGTTGTGACTACAGTATGAATTGTTATTCTTGATGCAACAGGCTCCACACAAGGGAAAGAGCAGTTTGTTATTTGCCTTAACCGGCAAAATAGGCAAAAATAGTTCTCGTGGAGGTAAAACGCTACACTTTATCAGACCAAAATATAAATGAACATCATCAAAATTACTTGTGATAACCATGGGGTTTCCAACTGGATATAAACACGTTTTGTTAACCCATGGGTATTCACTGGTGACATCCAAATGACGTATTTTTTCACCGTCCCTTGCTTTGTAATAGAGATATGTAGGGCTAACTCTACCTCCAAAAAAGGCATCCTTTGGTTTCAATGGTTCTTGATGCAAGTTCATGTCAGTAATAAACTTTTGTAGGGCATTATTGCTGATAATTTCTGCATCCCAGTCACATTCCCATTTTTCTATGACTTCGTAGTTTAGCTGTTTCAATTCAGAAACACGCTGTTGCGTTCTGTTACGTAGCGTCTTCATGCTTAGCTTTAGAAACGCATTTTTTTCCGTTGGGGAGTAACAGGTTCGACAACCATGCCATAAACATCCTTGAAATTCAAAGCAAGTTGGCTTTCCGTTGAAATTATCACAGTATCCATCAACATAAAAGTTCCCAATTTTTGCTTCACCACCTGTTCGTGCATGCAAAATTTTTGCTCCAGTGACATAAGAAATCCACGAAAGCCAAGCAACAGCTTTATGAGAGAATGCCTTCCTATGAGGAAGACCGTCCGATGATATTATTGATATGGATCGTTTTTGCACGTATTTCGTTCGGAATACTAAATTACAAGCTAAAGCAATAGTAACAGCATTTAAAAAGGGGTCGATTGCTGTATATTCTACAAAAATTCTTCTAAATTCTTCACAAGCATGTGCCAAGAATTGAACGTCTTGCGTACAGTAACCAATCAGCTCGTTTTTGAAGTGATACAGCTTTCCAGAATCTTCATAATTTTTTCGCGTAATCTAATACCAGTCTAAAAATTCCTTGTACTGTTTTTCAGACATTCTTTCTGCTCCAAAAAAGCATACATCAGGAAATGCTCCGATGTAGTCCTGATTTTCCCATTTATTAAACAAATGTGGAAATGTTCCTTTGTCACTTGAACCACGAAATGCTTTGGGTAAGGCAGCAACAGGTAACGGAATGAAATTCAACGAATAAATAAATTTAAGTCGTGTACTGATGCATAATAAAATAACCTTGCACCCGCGAAAAATAATTTCCCGATGGTTAATGCTGCGTTTATATAAATATTCCAGTATAGGCCACGCGTCATAGGCTTGAAAATTGTGTGCAATTAAAATCAGTTGCTTCTTCTTGGATGTTGATCGCTTAAAAAGAAATTGCATAAATTGTTCGGTACAGTCTTTCCCGTAGATGACCTTGAGTTCGTCTTCTGTCTTCAGGACGATAAGATTGGGGATGTGTTTACCGTTGCTTTGAATTGCTTCGTAATCAAAGTATATATATTCCACTGCTGTTTCCGTTAGTATTGGTTCTTCTATAAAGCACTGATGATCAAAATCGTCTTCGCGGTACCACTGCTTGCAAACTGTGCATTTTATTTCTCCGCATTTGTGCTCTTCAGGTAACCGCATTTTACGTGAAATTAGTTTTTGACACTTGTTGCACTTTACATACTTTTTGCAAACGTATTCTTTTTGCTTTTCGAAACATTCATCAGTATACCAAATCCGATTACAGTTTGAACAGAAAACTGGAATTCTGGATGCTATGCTGGAGAAGAAAATCTGATGATGCTGCAGTACAAACCAAAAAAGGATACAGTTATTCCATCTCCGTTTAACAATGTCGTTATTGGGGCATTTACGACAGCTCACGCAAGACTGAAACTGTACTCATATCTAAGCATGCTTAAAACGCGTACATTATATTTTCATACAGACAGCGTAATTTTTATATCTCGACCAAACTGTCCTGATCCTCCAGAAGGTGATTATTTGGGAGATTTAAAAAACGAACTGGTTGAAAAATATGGCGATGGGGCATTTGCTGAAGAATTTTGGTCAACGGGTCCAAAAAGCTATAAATACTGTGTACAGACTGCTAAAGAACCGCAATACGATTATAAAATCAAAGGCATACGCCTCAACAGACTAAACAAATCGATAATTACGCCGGACGTTATGATAAAAATGCTTCTTAAACGCAATCCGTCATCCGTTAGTGTGGATAATTTTACTATTCGCAGAGACAAGAACAATGCAACGCTGTATAACGTCTTCAATTCGAAAATTTTTAGAATTACTTTTGATAAACGTATTGTATGCTCTGACTTGAGCACATTACCAATTGGCCATATTGATACCGGCTGGGACATATTATGAATTGTTTTTATGTATTGCTTTTACCATTATTCGCTGTATACTGACTGTAATGTTTATGTTTAAATGTCAATAAATATGACAAAAAATGTGCTGTGAACTGGCTCTTTGATATGTAGTAGTATAGGTGCTCTACAGGTGCTTTGTATATAAATCAGTATCAAAGTCGTCTGTATAGGACTGCAAATCCTCAGTTGTAAAAATTGTGAGGGTTCGTATTCCCAAACAGACGCCAAATACTACTAACCAATTTTTCTATAATATGCTAATATCATTCATGCAAACGTGCAAATATCGTTCATAATATGCTATTTTAGCAAAACTGAGTCTACAGCACAACTTTAACAAGTAGGCCCCAAAAGGGGCAAGGTTCCTTCCCCGGTGTCTACCTTTCAGGTTTAAATGAATTGGTTCCTATTCCATATGTACTTAGCGTAAGCTATACTTCGTATCTTATTCTAGTTTATAACTAGCTTATTCTTACTTAATCTAAATACGTAGTACGTACAAAAAAGTGTTACAGGATGTTTAGCATCCCGCTGCACGAGCCATTTGGCTCAACAGTGACACTTTGATCTGAGCTGAGCAAATCAGCTCTAAGCACAAGAAGCGATAAACAGTGGTTTCTAATAGCTCTTATATACTGCTGGTGAAACATCCCGGTGCCGATTTTGAAAAAGCACATTGTTACAGCAGTGCACATCGATTATTGATTTTCTGCATATACGCAGACAAAAATCAGTAGACAGAGCTCGCAAGCTGAAAATACACCTAAAAAATACTGGCTATGCAGCCTGCTCAGTAGCGTTAAACGCTATGAGCAGTCAATTTCAAAACAATAGTTCCTTCTCTAGAAGGAACAAAAAAGCGTGCTAGAAATTGCATATTGTGTCAAAATGTCAGCAGCTAGAATACCTATACATCTAAAGTCTGACGAAGAATAAATGCGCCACTTACTATTTTAGTGGCATGACTTTGGCGACTACTTGCTGTACTTCTGATTATTAACTAATCTTTTTGTTACGAAATCACATGTTAAGCCTTATGAAGTGGTGCAACTATTTTTTGTCAGATTTTAGTTCAGCCATCTATGTTTTCATAGCTCAATAGTATTCACAGTTATACCAAGGCATTACAGCTAGTCCTTTATTTCAGTACAATTTTATTTTTCTTTAAAATTTCTTTCTTGCAGTTTTCTTTCTTGCAAGAAAATTGGAAATTTCTTCAACTGCATTTCTTTCAATTTTTCTGACGGGTCAGGGGGCAGCTGCTGTGTTAAAACAGGCACTCGACGTTATTTGCCTTCAAAGTTGCAAAACAGCTATTAATTGTCTTCATTTTGCAGTGGAAGCCAATTTTCTTTCTTTCAATTTTCTTTCGGTTTTCTTTCTTTCAAAACTTTCTTTCTTTTTCTTTCAATTTTTCTTCAACTCAAATAAAGGACTAGCTGTAGTTTCCAGCGATAGATAGACTCGCTGATAGACAATCTAGTAAAGATATAAAACAATAAACGTAAATTACTACATTTTATACGCAGATATCCAAGATTAGCATCCAGGAGATCGAACACACTCATTTGATTATCACACTAATAATGTATTTTTAGGTCATTTTTAGTTGTAACATGGTGAGCAGTAAATATGTACGTGTTAATTCAAACTTTCTAACCTAAAGTCTGACAAAAAATAATTGCTCCACTTACTTATTTTAGTGGCATGACTTTTGTGACTACTTACTATACTCTTGATAGCCAAAGTCTTGTTTTGCAGCGAAATCACAAGTTTCATTTTCTCAAGTGCTGCAACTATTTTTTCAGACCTTCGTATGCATGTACGCGGCGGCCGTTAAGTAAACATTATTTTGATATTAGCATCTGTAGCAGATTAATAGTGCGTGCACCTCCTGATAACACCGGTCTATGCAGATCATGTGTCTGTGTCGCAGCATGATATCTTGCAGAATAAAATTTGCGTCGATAGCACATTAATATTTAAATGTAATTAATTTATTTAGGTAGCGAAAGTTTGCATAGGTACCGATACATAATAGCCATTTTACTAGTTAGATACATATATTATGCATCAGCAAAATTGGATTCAGATTTGGGTTGAACTCTAGTTTGCCTTATTAAGACTTAACTCGAAAATACACATTGAAAAAACACTTACTAAAAATAAGTTTATAAATGCCAGTTAGTCAGTCAGTAGCGTTTCACTGATGTTGTAAACCAGAGTCTATTAAAAATGAAACCAAACTTTTTTTTAGCGAAAGATGCTACTCCATCAAAGCCACCGACCACAAGGTGCCCAACGGAGAAAATGTCATCGCTTTCTGGAAACGAAATGACCACGCTTATTTACCATCAGATCAGTATAACGAAAAAACAGGAGAACTTTGTATTCTCACCCATTGGAATTCAGTCGATGTTGGGAATGGCATATTTTGGGGCCAAAGGTCAAACAGCTGTAGAAATAAAGAACGTCGCATTTAAGCATGTGACAGAAACTTGCATGAAGGAGACATTCCAAGCCATTATTCAGCATTTTAAGTCGGTACAAAGCGGATCGGTGACTTTGCAGAATGCTGTTTTTGTGGAAAGCAAATGCAGTATTCACACCAGTTATAGAGAACTACTAAAGACCTATATCAGTGGCAAGGTCAGTTTGTATGCAATAGATCTAGTTTTAACGGCACTTCACAGGAGAGGGCATTTTGCTGCATGCTCTAGTGCATGACTTATGAGCGTTCGCACAAGCGGGCGCATAAGTGGTCCTGCGTGCTGCATTGTGTGAAATGAATGCACGCTCATTTCATACAATGCAGCACACAGTGTTGCAATCTATGCGTTAACATTATAATTATAAAATCCCATGCGCCCGCTCATGAGCCCGCTGGTGTGCTTGCTCGTGGCGTAACGTAATGCAATGCGCCAACAAATAAACCCTTGTGCCCTCGTATGATTAGAAGTTCTAATACTTTCGACTTGGCAACTTTTGCTTACCGGATTTAACGGACTACAATTATCTTAGGTCAAAATAGGAACGGATATTGTGATAAATGAGTTAGCTGCTATGTCTTAGTCATAACCCATTCTTGAAGCTGAATTAAAAATATATACTTATATGTTTAAAATTAGTTTATCTAGTTAAGTTTGAGTAAAAAACAGCGTTCTACAAGTCAAGACCATTTATATAGGACTCTTGTTTGGGAACGGTAATACTAAGACATAGGCGCCTGCAAGCCTGTACCAGTACGTACTCCCATAAATCAAAAAATGATTGCTTATATTGCAGCTTATACAAGTGGAATTTTTTACAAACACCGACGCTGCAAAGAAAACCATTATGACAAGTTTCAAGCACGATATCACTTCGCAATACTACTTGGACACATTTTTCAAAAAATACACCATTTCGAAAGGCACAGAACTGTTATTCGCATCAGCAACCACGATGTCGCATCCTTGGAAAGCCGAAGGAATTACTGCAAAGAGTACCTTCAGTATCAAAAAGACAGAACGTCTACAAAAGTTTACAAATTTTGGTCTGTTTCTTTCTTTCTTTTTCTTATGATAATAATTGATGAAATAGAACAAATTTTGCATAACAATTTTCTCTGTTTAATTGAATGGAAAGTTTAAAGCTCGGTTCATTTTTAAAAAACTGCTGGGCCAAATGTAAAATTTAATTTAAACGCCAATTATTTTCACGTCCTCATGATACTAATTGGGCAATATTGACAAAGTAAGATTATTAAACGTCTAGTGTGGCATCTTCTTTGTTTGTCCATTCTGTCACTAATAAGACAGATCATAAAGTGCATTCTTTATGCATAATACAATTTTGCGTATTAGCCTTTAATTAATAATTAATTAGGCGAGTTCTGTTGAACGACGTTTGGACGGCTTCTAGACTGCCGTTATGCATCAAACTGCAGGCAGCTACCCATCTCACATGCAAAAATGTTTTTTCATATTTCAGCAAGTGATCATATTTCATTTTTGTTTCTGACCTTATTCTCTTAAGGACAAAAATCTGCCCAGGCTTCAGACGGTGTTCTAATTCCAAGCCTGCGTCGCTAAATAGTAAAGAAAATACAGTGTTCATATTCTGTTGTTAATAGATGGTGAATGTGTCAACGTGACTATGCTTGAAGTGATGAGCGAAGAAGTTCAAGTGTTTACGAGTTCAACTTATGGAGCTGTAGAAATTCCCTTTCCAAATTCGCACATTTCTTTGGTCATGGTGATGCCGAGAAAAAGGAAGGAATTTTCTGTCATTGAAAGACAGCTTATTGAAGGAAAAAATTTGTATCCTTTTATGGATAAATTAAAAAAACCCAAAGAATACGTCCGCGTGAGATTCCCGTTGGTAGCTGTAAGTTTGTTTTTTCAATTTGCCAGAAGGTATGTTATGTAGGTAGTTACCAATACGATGCCTTCAACTGAAATTTCAGTAGCCATTGTAAATTTAGTAATAATGAGTCAAATGGACTGTTGTCATTGATTGTTTTTCAAAATAAGATTATAAACATTTTCACAAGAATAATTATTAAAAAAATTTCAATTAAGTCTGTAATAGAATAATTTTTAAAAAAATAATAAAAAAGATAGAGAAACAAAATACTGATTTATATAACCTAGTTAGTATTTGCTATCTTACATATTTCAGATTAGAAACACATACATGTTGAAAGAAATTCTGATAAAAATGCAAATGAAAGTGTCGTTTGTGAACGGGAGAGGAGACTTTTCCGGTATTTCAAAGGAGAAACCGACCTTGGGAGATCTTTTCCACGGCGCTAGCCTTAGGGTATAAATGTAGTCTGCTTTAACAATGACAACTGATGCTAGTATTTTTTGAAAGTTACTAGTTGACATATGTAAAAAAATATGTAACGACATTTGTGGCACGACCTGTATGTGTGTGTTTGCGTGTGTTGTAACGTCAACTAAGAAGCTATGCAAAAAATAGTGTACGCGCACGCCAGCTAGACCCCACTTTATTGCAGTTCGCTGCATAAACTGGTCCAACACTTCCAAAAAAATTAAAAATGATTAAAGCAGCACGTACAAAAATCTAACGAATATGCCTTTTTACTCAAACAAGTAGTTTGACATGTGTTGTAGGATATAAAGTACATTTAGGCCGTATGTCATACATACTTGCAGCCTTTGACATACTATTCTTATATACCAATAACATAAAAGGCACAGTGCTTTGTTGCTATATCAAGTTAAATGAATAGTTTTCATAGTTTCAGATGGACGATATAGGAGCATTTGGTACCAGCATGACATCATCAGCGGGAGAAGAAAAATATAAAAGTGGTTCTCGGCCGAAAAAGATTGTTTATGATCGACCATTTCATTTCATGGTCTACGATCGCCAACTAAAGTCAGCTGTGTTTGTTGGCCGTGTGATGCAACTTCGTAAAAGAGTACAAGTACTTGTAAAACCACAAATACAACCCAAACCAAAAGTACAGATTAAAAGACCTCCAAAAAAACCTGAATGATTAAAGAATCTGAGACACTTGAACTGACACTTAACTGAAACCCAGTCTAAGCCGAACACATGAACATACAATGTTCTAGTAAACTGGAAAATACAACTCATACTAACGTTAAATACCTTTTGTAAAATTTTGTCATAAATCAATACTGAATAAATGTTTGAAGCATTGAACATATCGTTGTTATTCGTTAGCTATGATGCTACAGAGTGTTTTTATTTGAAAAAGGTCCGGGTATGACGCGACGCTTCGGAGTTTTAGTTTTTTTATTATGAATATCCGCTTGTTGTTTTATGTTTTTTGCCTACTAAAGTTTAGTTCAATTCAATCTATTGTACACCCAAGATTTTTCATAGTATTTTGTCCAGTATACTTCGCAACGCATGGTAACCGGCAAACAAAAAAAATGCTTGTAGTGAGTTGCAGCATCCGTGGCACGATATTTTTTCTTGTGTATAAAGGATAAAGTTTGGGTCATACTCTCCTTAAGGGGGCGCCCTGAGTAACTTCCAATAAATCAAATTGCTAGAATTTTTCTTTTCTTGCTGATACGAAGTTTTTTGCTCAAGTGCAGCCGAGGCAGACACCAGGCATGTCTTTTTGCCTAATTTGAAACTACTGGGAGCATTTTAGCAAATTTTATGACATCAAAACTAAAATTTTACAAAAATTGTCCAATTTTTGAAACAACGTAGCTCAGCGGTGCTTTAACCAAATTTAACACTCAATAAAGACAATTAGCTTTAATTAAAGACACCATCTGGTCAAGACACGGTAACGAACGCGTGTAAGCGAAATCGAAATAGCACTTTTTGTGCTATAGCGCTTTTTTTATGCGCTATATGCGCTATAAGCGCTATGGAATTTGCTATATGCGCTATTTGCGCTATAGCGCTTTTTGGGGGTTCTATATGCGCTATTTGCGCTATATGCGCTATCGAAGGTGCTATATGCGCTATTTGCGCTATAGCGCTTTTTGGGGGTGCTATATGCGCTATTTGCGCTATATGCGCTATTTGCGCTATATGCGCTATCGAAGGTGCTATATGCGCTATTTGCGCTATAGCGCTTTTTTGGAGCAGTGATGCTGATCTTGGATAGCGCTTATAGCACCTGAGGGTGCTATTTGCGCTATTTAGGCGCTATTTTGTGCTATTGGCTAACTTATTGAAAAGTTTTGTACTTTTTAGCACGTATACGATCCCTCAATAAACAAAAAGACTTTTAAAAGTATTTTAAAACTTTTGTTTGTGTTCTGGACGTCGATATAAAAAAATAGTGCATAAATAGCGCATATAGCACAACGATAGCGCATCAAAGTGCTATAAGCGCTATTTTTTCATAGGCTTAAAAAATAGCGCTTATACAGCTAGTCCTTTATTTCAGAGCAATTTTCTTTTCTTTTTCTTTAAAATTTCTTTCTTGCAATTTTCTTTCTTGCAAGAAAGTTGGAAATTTTTTCGACTGCATTTCTTTTAATTTTTCTGACGGGTCAGGGGCCAGCTGTTGCGTTAAAGCAGGCACCGAACGTTATTTGCCTTCAAAGTTGTGAAACAGCTGCTATTAATTGTCTTTATTTCGCAGTGGAAGCCAATTTCTTTCAAATTTTCTTTCTTTCAATTTTTTTTTCTTTTTCTTTCGATTTTTCTTCAACTCAAATAAAGGACTAGCTGTAGCACCTGAGGGTGCTATTTGCGCTATTTAGGCGCTATTTTGTGCTATTGGCTAATTTATTGAAAACTTTTGTATTTTTTAGTAAGTATACGGTCCCTCAATAAATTAGAAAAATTTTAAAATTATTTTTAAATTTTTGTTTGTGTTCTAGTCGACGATATAAAAAAATAGCGCATATAGCACAACGATAGCGCATCAAAGTGCTATAAGCGCTATTTTTTTCATAGGCTTAAAAAATAGCGCTTATAGCACCTGAGGGTGCTATATGCGCTATTTGGGCGCTATTTTGTGCTATTGGCTAATTTATTGAAAACTTGTATTTTTTAGTAAGTATACGGTCCCTCAATAAATTAGAATAATTTTAAAATTATTTTTAAATTTTTGTTTGTGTTCTAGTCGACGATATAAAAAAATAGCGCATATAGCACAACAATAGCGCATCAAAGTGCTATAAGCGCTATTTTTTTCATAGGCTTAAAAAATAGCGCTTATAGCACCTGAAGGTGCTATTTGCGCTATTTAGGCGCTATTTTGTGCTATTGGCTAATTTATTGAAAACTTTTGTATTTTTTAGTAAGTATACGGTCCCTCAATAAATTAGAATAAATTTAAAATTATTTTTAAATTTTTGTTTGTGTTCTAGTCAACGATATAAAAAAATAGCGCATATAGCACAACGATAGCGCATCAAAGTGCTATAAGCGCTATTTTTTCATAGGCTTAAAAAATAGCGCTTATAGCACCTGAGGGTGCTATTTGAGCTATTTAGGCGCTATTTTGTGCTATTGGCTAATTTATTGAAAACTTTTGTATTTTTTAGTAAGTATACGGTCCCTCAATAAATTAGAATAATTTTAAAATTATTTTTAAATTTTTGTTTGTGTTCTAGTCGACGATATAAAAAAATAGCGCATATAGCACAACGATAGCGCATCAAAGTGCTATAAGCGCTATTTTTTTCGTAGGCTTAAAAAATAGCGCTTATAGCATCTGAGGGTGCTATTTGCGCTATTTAGGCGCTATTTTGTGCTATTGGCTAATTTATTGAAAATTTTTGTCCTTTTTAGTGAGTATACGGTCCCTCAATAAGTTAGAATAATTTTAAAATTATTTTTCAAATTTTGTTAGTGTTCTAGTCGACGATATAAAAAAAAATAGCGCATATAGCAAAACGATAGCGCATCAAAGTGCTATAAGCGCTATTTTTTTAGGCTTAAAAAATAGCGCCTAGGGGTGGGGGGGGGGGTAAAATCTCGTGCTCGTGCATGCTTACACGCGACATCTATCCAAGACACCATTTTTGTCCAATTTTAGTTAGTGGCGACAAATTTTTAGTTATTTTATTTTTCATCGAAAGTGATGATTTAGAAAGCCTGTAATATTGTGTCAAAGCATAAAAATTATAATTCAAGAAGTTCGGTGCCTCCATATACGTCTGTTCAATCCGTGTGCAAAGTTTCAATTGGATCGATTTTTGCAGTTGACAGTAATATTGACAAAATGACCACCATAGCTGAATTTCAGAAACCTGAAGTTTGCCTAAACATACGTAGTTTTCAAAAAAACAAGGCTAATTTTTCTGTACTAAAATCCGTTGAGAAAAATTGAGAAGCCAAAAAGTAGCTAACGAAAAATTAGTTTGAAAAAGAGTGTATTTTTGTCAATGTTGATCAATGTACTTTGGAAATTTTTTTAGATAGGTTTGCCTACACAAACGACTTTTTGAAAAGTTGCAACTAGCAATTGACTAATTAGAACTGTTTTAAAAAGTATCAAAAGCCATGTAGAATTTTTTGGTATATCAATTTAAATATTTTTTCCCATTAAAAATTTAGTTGAAATTTCGAGTTGAACGAAATTTGACGTTATATACATCAAATGAAAGCTAGTTTGATTTTAGACAACTTTTCTTCTTGAGTTAACCAACGAAAACTTGGCTGAAATATTTTATCGCCCAAAGTCGGTTATTCAGAGTGCCACCTAAAAGGCACAGACACAGGAGCAAGGTCAAATTTTGCTCAGCTGGTGTGAAAAATTGTTGAAATCGTTTCACAAGTTTTTTCGTATACATTCAATTCCTCTCTGATAAAATTTTCATTAAAAACAACAGTGGAGCATTTCGCAAATGTATTGGACTGTTTCGCTCTTTTGCTTCCCAACAAGTTTACAAATAAGTGCACATGACATTTTTTAAAAAAACATTTGAAGGATATTCAGCCATTGTCATTGATTTGATTCTGTCTTTATTTTTTCTGTCTAGGATATATCTGCTTGGTTGCTTTTCATATTAACCCAAGATACGTACAAATCAGTAAGCAGTTGCATAAACACACAAATTTTTTCAAAGGCGTTTGATACAATGTGAGCCATTTCCAATCGTATGAATTGGAAAAGTTTTTGTTGTCATTTCAATATAAATTTAAACCAGGCTTCTTTCATTAACACAAAAGGTTTAAAAGTGAGAAAAAAATTGGAAAATAGAGGCTGCTAAATTTTACGCGTAACTTATAAGCATAAAAACTGTCCATAATGAGCATTGCATCATTGCATTATATGAGCGAAGATGCTTACTATATACATACTTTGCCTGGAGTATAAACATTTTTTAGTTCTAAAACTGCATCTAAACCACAAAATTACTTCTAATTTTCGCTTGTTCTTACAGCTGTCTCAGTAACTTGATTAGTTCATTTTATGCTGACTAGTTTTGAAAATTTTACCCAACTATAAGGCAAGCAATGATCAAACCAAAAAGTACGACATCTTGAGGATGAGACGCAGTGCGTCATAGTTATAGATCAATTTTTAANTTGTTTCATNTTATTGTTNAAAACGGTCAACAGCTTTAGTTNC
>JASANF010019452.1:0-43739 GCA_030248245.1 Trissonchulus sp. WLG1_4
TTTATTTATTCCATTTTCCAATTATTTATATAATATGTATTTATTGTCCCGCTTTCTCTTGTTATGTGTTTCCAGTAGCAGAGCCGTTGAGAATTGTGTTTAATATGAGATGTACCGAAAATTCGGTGTTCGGTATTAGTTTTCGCCTGAAAAACATATTTCGGTACCGAAAAGTCAATTTTTGGCCGAATCCAAATCATTTCGATATTTTCAAGGAAATTCCAAATCAAGGAAGCGTTTAGAATTAACTCATATTATTAATCCTCAAATAATTAGCACTACACTCGGCCTGTAACGTACACAAAAATATAAACTGCATGTTAGCTAATACAGTTTGGGTTAATTTTTTCTGGAAACATATAGTCTGTAGATTTTAATTCGGCACGCCCTTATATACAGTAATTATTAGTTCCTTGAGCCTCTTTTTTTAAACATTTTACGGACTCTGTTTTTACATACATAGTTAAAAAAAACTGTCCCACTTTTGCCACTTCGAAAACAATCCAAGAGTTACCGGCAAAGGGACGAACCCTTTGTACACAGACGTACATGGTTTTTTTTTTGGGGGGGGTTCCCCCCCCCCCCAGATTTGATCTCGTGACCCATCGGATCATCCCTCCTTGGTGCTGGAAAAACCTGGAGAGTTCCAGAATCAACGGGATGGCTGTGAAACTTTAAAAAATCGAGCGAAAAGCGAAAAATCGTAAAAGCGTCCGAATTTTCAAAAAAATTTCCCATTTCCAGGCAAGTTTTTGTCAGATCTAGCTGAAACGTCGGAACAAGCCCCAAAAAAAAATTTGGGAGACACGGGTGTACTTGTATGCCTATGTACCTCCTATGTAGTTTTTTGCTGTGCTTATTGTGCATTTCTATATATATATTTTTGCACAGTGGCAGATCCAGGATAAAATTTTTTTTCTTTTTTGAGTTTTTCTTTCCTTTGTTGGCAAAGAATTTCAGTTTGATTAAAAAAACACACAGTAGGCATCACCAGAAATGCGGCTTTTCAATTTTCTGACGTGTAAAATACAGAACTGCAATTTTTACTACGAAAACGACACAGATTCGCAATTTTTGTTCAAAAAACAATGCTAACTTTTCGATCATGTAAGCCATAAAAGTGAAAGTAGTTGTGGTTTTGAAAGAAAATTTTGTCAAACTTCTTAATTTTTCAAGACAATTTGAGTCAAGTGCGACGTATCGGAAATTTTTTTCAGACAAAATTAGAAAAACGGGGAACGTCACATTAGACAGTGTATGACACAAGTAGAATGCAGTATAATGTACTCGTGTACTTATGCATCAATTTTGCTGAAAATTAATGAGAAGTAATAGTAAGCCAGAAAGTTGCAGGGGTTTGGGCGGAAACTGAGAATTTTTTCACCAGAAGTTATTTGGGGGATATTTTTAGGCTAATTTGATTGGACACTGTGGAAATTTGTTTTGCAAATAGGAAAGAACCCCTGTACAATTTCACTTCGGATTTCAGGAGGCCGCACCACCGCCTCCTGGACCGGGAAAGCCCCGGCTTTTCGGCTCCGGCCGGAGCGAGCCTCTCCGCTCCGGCTCCGGCAAAAAAAAAGTGCGACCGGAAAAAATTTTAGTTGTTCAAACTTTTCGGCCAAATGTGGAATTTTTTTGAGAAAAAATCGCAAAATTTGAAGAGCGGTTTAGTCAATTACAGTACTTATATTACTGCCATGTGAAAATAATTACCCTCTCGTTTAGCGATGTGTATTTTCACGTCTCCATTGGGTAAACTCGGCCTAAAAATCAAAAGTTTTTCACACTCCCAGCGCTGCCGCCCCTATAGCTATAACTATGTGACTTATATTACTTATGGTGTATATATATATTCTTATATACGTATATATTATTTGACAATTTTTCAAGGTTTGACTAAAAGGGAACCCTCAGACGGACACCCTGAAGGTGCGACCAGCTCCCTCTGACTCCTCAACAGCCTGCCGTTGGCACCGGCCGGTCGAAATGCCATTACTAGGTCAATTTGACCGAGAAATTTTGGTTTTTTAACAATGTTAATGAAAATTTTTTGTGAGATCACAAGCCGGGGACCCAGTATATACCAGTCCGTATCGAGTGTGTAATGTATAGAAAATGGGGCGTTTATTTGCAAATTTTGAGTTAAAAATACTGTTTCGAAAAAAAAATTGAATTTTTTCAGCAATTGTCAACATTTTTACTAATTGAAAATTTTTTTGTGAAACGCTGCCCTCCGGCTCCGGCTCCGGGCCCGGCTGCTGCTATCCGGCTCCGGCTCCGGCAAATGTTTTACCTCCGTGCCGCCCCCCCCCCCTGTGGATCCGCCCCTGATTTGCATGAAAAATTGAAACTACGAGTCCTTTATATAGCATTATATTTATCAATTACATGCGTAACATTTTAATATTCTGCATTTTTTAAATTTAAAAGCTGAAAAATCATTCGCTAAAATTATGCCTAAACTATTCGGTATTACGTTTTCGGCTGAAAAGGAAAAGTCAGTTGGGTCAGAGTTTTTTTTGTTCCAAATTATGTTCTTTAGAACACCATTTTTTAAAAAAGAACAGCAAAAAATAAAAAAGAACAAGCGTAGAACAGCCAGCTGCAGCCGTGTAAAACCCCAGAATCGCGTCTACAGTGCACCAAAATTGTGTCTAATTTCAAAAAATTTTCTGGGGACAGCTATTATGTTCTAATGGTCTCTCTCTAGGGATCTTAAAAGAGCGACTGAACTGAACAGTGTATTCTTTTCTTCAGTTTGCAGTCCTGCGAATGTGTATAAGACTATTTAGGGTACTTCATGGTGTTTAGAAGCAGCATTTAACAGCGTAAATGTATATGGGGATGAGGTGTGGTACGGGGCTTGTCCCAGATTTTTTGAAGTTTTAAGGAGGAGGGGACGCGTGGTTTGACGTTTAGGGGACTTTATTGAAGGTACAAAAAATACAAAATTTTCAGTGTGAAATTTTTAGCATAAATTTGTCGTTTTCCTCAAGACGCCCCCCCCCCCCACCACAACCAACCAACAACAACAAAAAAAGCCACAGCCAAAAAGACCCCCAAAAAACCAAAAAACAAACCAAAGCCCCAAAACAAAACCAAAAACAAAACACGCAGCAACAAACAAACCCCCCAAAAAAAAATAAAAAAAAAAAGTGTAATTGGCGTTTTTTGAAATATTGTATATACAAAATTTACATTATATAATTATATAAAAATTTTCGGGGGGTCTCCATAATTTTGGCTGATAGGCAATCCAAAATTTATTTTATATAAACCACCTCTTGCTAAAGCTAGTTTTCAACGGAGTCTGTAGTTTCCACAAATTAGCTTCTGACGATCTATATACGTTAGAATTGTTAAGGTGTGTTAAGATCAGGGACTAGCCAGGATTTTGGAAAGGAAGGAGCACCTCGGTACTTTAAAAATTGAGGAAAACGACAAATTTATGCTAAAAATTTCACACTGAAAATTTTGTATTTTTGCACCTTCAATAAAGTCTCCTAAACGTCAAACCACGCGTCCCCTCCTCCTTAAACCTTCGAAAAATCTGGGACAAGCCCCGTACCACACCCCATCCCCATATACATTTACGCTGTTATGAAGTACCCTAGTCCTCTACACATTCGCAGGACTGCAAACTGAAGAAAAGAATACACTGTTCAGTTCAGTCGCTCTTTTAAGATCCCTAGAGAGAGACCATTAGAACATATATAATAGCTGTCCCCAGAAAATTTTTTGAAATTAGACACAATTTTGGTGCACTGTAGACGTGATTCTGGGGTTTTACACGGCTGCAGCTGGCTGTTCTACGGTTGTTCTTTTTTATTTTTTGCTGTTCTTTTTTAGAAAATGGTGTTCTAAAGAACATAATTTGGAACAAAAAAAACTCTGACACCAACGGACGGTGGATGCTCATCACCTCCTGCAATACACAGCACACTGGAAACCACCCCACACCAGGCAACCACAGCGGCACACCAACTAACGGTGGATGCTCATCACCTCCTGCAACACACAGCACACTGGCAAACCCCCACACCAGGCAACCACCGCGGCACACCAACGGACGGTGGATGCTCATCACCTCCCGCAACACATGACAGAGGACAGGGGCTGTACCTTATTGTTGTTGTCCACCACGTGAAATGTAAACGGGCGGGCATTTTTACACCAAAAGCGCACACAGCAGCCGGAATCTTCGAAGACGTAATAAATCTGCTGGCCCATGCTGTTCTAAAAAAACACCATTGCATGGCTTGCACGACACGAGAAAGACATGTTCCTTATCCCGTAGCTTGCTATTGGACATTGCTATTAACTAGGGATGGCACCGACAAAAATTTCACCGAATATTCCGTTTTTCCTTTTGGGCCGAAAACGTAATACCGAATAGTTTAGCATAATTTAGCGAATGATTTTTCAGCTTTTAAATTTAAAAAATGCAGAATATTAAAATGTTACGCATGTAATTGATAAATATAATGCTATATAAATATCTTGTAAACGTTTCAATTATTTTTCATGCAAATCAGGGGCGGATCCAGGGGGGGGGCGGTAGCGAACGACCGGAGGTAAAATTTTGCCGGAGCCGGAGCCGGATACAAAATGCCGGAGCCGGAGCCGGAGCCGGAGCCGGAGGCAGTGTTTTACAAAAAATTTTCAATTAGTAAAAAATGTTGACAATTGTGAAAAAAAATTCAATTTTTTTCGAAACAGTATTTTTAATGTTGCAATAGTCACGCCCCATTTCTATACATATGTCTTTACACACTCATACGACCACTGGCCACTGACTGGTATATACTGGTCCTGTTTTTGGTGATCTCACAAAAAATTTTCATCAACATTGTTAAAAAGTCAAAAATTTGGTCAAATTGACCAGTATGGCATTTTGACTGCGGTGCCAACGGCAGGTGTCAGGAGTCAGAGGGAGCTGGTTGTTCAGGCCTTCAGGGTGTCCGTCTGAACCTCCCCCTTTTAGTCAAACCTTGCAAAATTGTCAAGAATATATATACGTATATAAGAATATATATATACACCATAAGAATATAAGTCACATAGTTACAAGCTTATAGGGGTCTGGGGGCGGCAGCGTGAGTGTGAAAAACTTTTGATTTTTAGGCCGAGTTTAGTCAATTGGAGACGTGAAAATACACATTGCTAGAGAGGGGTAGTCATCTCCATCACAACTGGCAGTAATATAAGTACTGTAATCGACTAACCGCTTCGTTAATCTTGCGATTTTTTCTCAAAATTTGAACATTTGGCCAAAGTTTGAACAATGAAAATTCTCCGGCTCCGGCACTTTTTTTGCCGGAGCCGGAGCCGGAGGCTCAAATCCGGCCGGAGCCGGAGCCGGAGCCTCCGGTCGATCGCTAGGCGGCGGTGCGGCCGCCCCCCCTCCCCGAAATTTTCCCCAAGTGAAATTGTACACAAGGGTCCCCCCTTTGGTTTTTATCCAAAACAAATTTCGATACGTGTCCAATTGACCAAAATTAGCCTAAAAAATAATTGCCAAATAACTTTGGTGAAAAATTCTCCAAAGTTTTTTCCGCCCCAAACCCCTGCAACTTTCTGGCTTACTATTACTTCTCATTAACTTTCAGCAAAATCTATGCATAAGTACACGAGTACATTATACTGCATTTACTTGTGTCATACACTGTCTAATGTGACGTTCCCTGTTTTAATTTTCCTTGTCTGAAAAAATTTCCGATACGTCTCCAATTGACCAAATTGTCCTAAAAATTAAGAAGTTCTACAAAATTTCTTTCAAAACCACAAAAAACCCACTTTCACTTTCTATGCTTACATGATCAAAAGTTAGCATTGTTTTCGAACAAAATTTGCGAATCTGTGTCGTTTTTGGTAGTAAAAATTGCAGTTCTGTGCATTTTTACACGTCAGAAAATTGAAAAGCCATTTCCTGGCTACGCTACTGCGGTGTTTTTCAATACGACCAAACTAAATTTCTTCGCGAACAAACGTAAAAGAAAAAAAACTAAAAAAAGAAAAAATTTTATCCTGGATCTGCCACTGTGCAAAATATATATAGAAATGCACAATAAGCACCAGCAAAAAACTACATAATGAGGTACATAGGCATACAAGTACACGGTGTCTCGGTCTGGGGCGCTTGTCCCAAATTTTTTTAGGGGGGGCTTGTTCCGACGTTTCAGAGGCTAGATCTGACAAAAACTTGCCTGGAAATGGGAAATTTTTTGCAAAATTCGGACGCTTTTAGCGATTTTTTGCTTTTCGCTCATTTTTTAAACATTTCACAGCGATCCCGTCGATTTTAACTTTTTGGACAGGTTTTTTCAGCACCAAGGAGGGGGACTTATCCCGATGGGTCACATGTGACGGGGGGGGGGTTGTCCCAGATTCTCAACTCTGGGGGGAAGGCTCCCCCCCCCCAAAAAAAAACCATGTACGTCTGTGTACAAAGGGTTTGTCCCTTTTCACCCCGGCTGTCCCAGGGTCTTGGATTGTTTTCGAAGTGAAGTGGGACAGTTTTTAAACTATGTACTCGTAAACTTGCAGAGTCCGTAAAAACTGTTTAAAAAAGAAGGCTCAAGGAGCGTTAAGACGCCGCACAGTAAGGCGTGCCTGAATCTAAAGTCAACACAACAAAAAATAACTTATAAGCGTCCAGGAAAAATTAACCCAAGTATCTGTATTAGCTAACATGCAGTTTACATGTTTTTGTGTACATTACAGGCCGAAGTGTAGTGCTAATTATTGAAGGATTAATAATATGAGTTAATTCTAAACGTTCCTTGATTTGGAATTTCCTTGAATATTGCAAATGATTCAGGATTCGGCCAAAAATTGACTTTTCGGTACCGAATACCCGTTTTTCAGACGAAAACCGAATACCGAACACCGAATTTTCGGTACATCCCCACTATTAACAAACACAATTCTCAACGGCTCTGTGAAACTACTGGGAAACACATAACAAGAGAAAGCGGGACAATAAATACATATTATATAAATAATTGGAAAATGGAATAAATAAACAATAAAGCCCGGTTCACACTTGTCCTTAAGAATATAGGGACAGGGACAAGGACAAATTTGGGAAAGCTGTTGTGAAAAATTTACTTCATCGTTTCTGCTTATTTTTAGCACGACAACAAGAATTTACTTAAAATTACTACATGCGAAAATATAGCAGAAACGATTGCATCAATTTTCCACACCAGCTATCCCAAATTTGTCCTTGTCCTTGTCCCTATGTTCTTAAGGACAAGTATGAACCAGACTTAATGGTTCACCTTAATCACGTAACGGTTGTTTGTCTCCCAACCAATGACAGCTAAAACAAGAATCACAATTAGTGATGGAGTGATGTTCTGCAGTGACAGCGACACAACGGTCTAGTAGAGTGGCAGTAAGACCATCATAGGCGCACAAAAACGAGGGAGTGATGTTCTGCAGTGACAGCGACACAACGGTCTAGTAGAGTGGCAGTAAGACCATCATAGGCGCACAAAAACGAGGGAGTGATGTTCTGCAGTGACAGCGACACAACGGTCTAGTAGAGTGGCAGTAAGACCATCATAGGCGCAGAAAAACGAGGGAGTAAGGGATTAGAATACGGAGGATACATACAGGGGATATACAGGGGATTAAGTATCAACGCACCAAATTATATAACCCTACTGGGCACACAATACAAAGGGCGTACCCAGGGGCGGGGGATGGGGGAGAATCCCTCCCGAAATTTTTTTCCACTGAATTTTTACACAAGGGTCCCTTCCCGTTTTGGTTTTTATGGTCCGCCCGCAAACATTTTCTGATACGTCTCCAATTGACCAAATTTGGCCTAAAAATCAAAATTTTCCCCTTTTTTGACCTTTTGACCCCTGCAACTCTGTGGTTTACTATTCCTTGTTATTATCTTTCATCAAAGCAGGGTTTTTTTTCAAAACGGCCAATGATCAATTTGTGCTCATTTTTAAATTTCGATGCTCATTTTTAAGTTCGAATGCGCAAAATTTTTTAACGTTTTTTTCGCCGTGTTGCATTGTCAAAACATTAAACAACACGTATCAGGGTTGGGCACCGGAAAAAAACTCCCGGAAAAAAACGGTTTTTTCCGTTTTTTTCCGAGGGGTCGGAAAAAAACGGAAAAAAACTCGAAACTGATAAGTTAGTCCAGTAAAGGTTAAACTTGCACAAAATGCTTAAAATCGTTTAGAAAAATAAAAGTAAGACGTTTTTGTGACTAATGAAGGTTATTGAACTAGTTGGCAATGGGTGGAGGGAACGATACTGAGTTCAAATTTTAATATGTGCGTAACCCTTCATGAACATGGACATATACGGTTTATTGAGAAGCTATGAAGCTATCCGTTCCTTTTCAGGGTGTGTAAGAGAATATAATGAGCCGTGTCTATAATCACTGCTCTACCTAGGGTTGTATATGCTATACTGTACGTAAGCCGAACTACTATACATACCTGCTTCCTTAATAGGTAGTCGCAAGTAGTGCTAGAAAATTTCATGACAGTTATAATTTTTAGTATCAAATTTGTCGTGACGTCGGACCAGCATATTTTTTACTACTTTATCCTAAGTAACCTCGAGCGGCTGTTTCCTTTCAACAGGCGAACAAAAATTTAATATTTAAAAAAAAGATTTTACGATAAATTTAATTCAACGTTTCACTTGAATTTTTAGCATTCTCAATTAGAACGGATCTCCATTCAATCAGCGAAATTGGATCAACATTGAAACATACGCCGATCTAATCCCCATAAGGCTATACATCTACATATTTAATAGATAAATTTTCGTATTAGTATACGTACATTTCAACAACAAATCAACATATTCAACCAGAATGTAACAGCATAAAACTTTTACGCAATTATCCAGGGGTTTGAGCTGTCCTATTTGAGTCAAGAAAGCCTTTCTCTAGACGTTATTCTGACCTTTTTTTGCGAAAAGTATATGATATGGCGGTTTTCCCGTTTTTTTGTGAAAATTTTAGGGAAAAAATTAATTAAGAGTCCAATTTTGAAACTGATAAACTGACAGCGGACTTACCCCACCTTAGTCCTACAACTCCTTCCTACCCCACCATAACTAATTAGTAATTAGACAAATTTTAAAACAGAAACACTTGCTATTATGGTAGTTATCGCATCTACATATCTAGTCCAGAAGAAGCGTAATAGCCATTGAAGAGTCACCAGTGAATAATAATGAAGTAACTAAGACGCAAAATGTAAAATTACACTTCAGAACTACTTTACCATCATTTTTGGACATCGGAAAAAAACTCGGAAAAAAACCTGAAAAAAACCGGAAAAAAACCGGTTTTTTTCCGGCCATAATTTTTTCCGGAAAAAACCAACCCTGACACGTATGCAATCTGTTGCTTACAGATTCTTCTTCGTCAACCCTTAGAAAAGGGGGGCTACACTAATTTTTTTAAAAGGACAATTTATGGGAGTTAAGGCCGATCTGGGGTGACGTAAACTATTTTAACGGGAAAATACTAAATTCGCAGTAGTAACGCAAAAGCTACATCTTTGCGGGGATCTGGAGGCAGCAGCACCATACATGGGCAAGACCCGGGATTCACCCGGGATTTTCCCGGGTGGACCGCGCGACCGCGCAGCGAAAAGAGTTGGACCGCGCAGCCCGAGGGCTGCTCTGAGAACTATAAGGACCGCGCGAATAACAGACGTGAGAGTTGACTGCGCAGTCTAACTGCAGATTGATTGCGCAGTCCAACTCGCAAGCCTAATGACTGCGCAGTCTAACTCTAGATTGATTGCGCAGTCCAAATAGTCTGCTCAGTCTAACTATTAATTGACTGTGCAATCCTAATGACTGCGCAGTCTAATTCTAGATTGATTGCGCAGTCAAACTAGAGTTCAACTGCGCAGTCATTAATATTGCGCAGCCAATTAATAGTTCGACTGCGCGGGCCAAATAGTCTGCGCAGGTACAGTTAAACTAGAGTTAGACTGCGCACCTGCGCAGTCAGTGGGATTGCGCAGCCAATAAGAGATGGACCGCGCAGTCCAAAACTACAAATAGTCCGCGCACTGCGCAGTCAAACTTAACTGACCGCGCATTTCTAATGACTGCGCAGTCTAACTCTAGATCGATTGCGCGGTCCCCCGTTGGTTTTTATTGCCCCACCGAAAAAAATTTCCTATACGCCTCCAATTGACCAAATTTGGCTCAAAATTCAAAAAATTCTGTATATAATTTTTTTCTAACTGCATGGCTTATATACTATTTCTTGTTATCATCTTTCATGAAAGCCTATGGCAGGGGCGTAGCCAGGGGGGGTGGGAATTCCCCCACCCTCCGAAATTTTTTCCGACTGAAATTTTAAACAGAGGTCCCCTCTTTGGTTTTTTATGGTGCAACCGGAAAAAATTTCCGATACGTCTCCAATTGACCAAATTAGGCCTAAAAATTAAAAATTTCCCCAATCTTTTTTTCTGCGGGCTGCTGCCCCCAGACCCCTGCAACCTTGTGGCTCAATGTTTCAAGCTTTTGTGTTTTAATAAAGCGTGTGCATGTGTATATATGGGTGCATTGTACACTATTTAGTTGCTTAATACACTGTTTAATGTATTCTTTTAGCGTAGCAAAAATGACATTTTTGGTTAAATTGCGGATCGAAATGTCGAAAATCTTTTTAGTTTTAAAATTTGCTAGCAACTGGACCCTTGTCGGTCCAGCAGTTTTGTAATTTTCGGTGTTTTGAAATACAATTTACTTCTGATGCCGCTCTGGTCAAAAAATTGTTGGCCAACTCATAGTTCCCCAAATTCGACCTAAAAATTGAAAAATCTCCATTTTTTTCTGTGGGCTACCACCCTCAGGCCCCTGCGACCTGTGGCTCAGTGATCTTGGGTTTGCAATGCGGATAAGTGTTAAAATTACTAAAAAGTGCATTTTAACCCATCCCAAAAACACAGAATGTCATTCCCCCTGAAACTTTTTTCTGGGTGGGCCACTGACAGTGAATTTATTTAGATTAATGACTACCAACTACAATTTGAAATGGACCCTTTCGCCTGGGGTGAAGGGACCGCGCAAGAAATTGATAGATTTCCCGGGTTCATTTTAACCACCTTGCCCATGTATGAGCAGCACCAGTAAAAAATTGGAGACTTTTTCATTTTTTGCCAAATTTAGTGAACTGGAGACGTAGCAAAATTTTTTTCCGAAAGGAAAATTAAAATAAAAGATTGGAACGCCACATCGGACAGTGTGTTACACAAATAAATGCAGCATAGCAGTGGCGTACCCAGAAAAAAATTTCGGCGGGGAATGACTTTTCGATTTTTTGTAATGTGTTAAAATGCACTACGCCTTACAAACGCAAGATTACTAATCCACAAGGCTGCAGGGGTCTAGGGGCAGCAGCCCCCAGGAAAAAAATTGGGTAAATTTTTGATTCTTCGGCCAAATTTAGTCAATTGGAGACGTATCTGAAAATTTTTCCGGCCGGACCAAGAAAACCAAAGGACACAAGATTACAGAGGTCTGGGGGCGGCAGCTCCCAGAAAAAATTGGAGATTTTTTCAATTTTTAGACCGAATTTGGTCAACTGGAGACGTATCAGCAATTCCTTCTGGCTACGTAAGTAGTTGTCATGCCGTTATGGACCCTACGGCCTGGATACAAAACCTACAGGGTCCATAACGGCATGATAACTACTTACGTCTTTGGGCAATATCAGCAATGCTCGGTTGATGCTCATTTTTATTTTTCAATGCTCATTTTTATGTTCCAATGCTCAAATGAGCACAAATTTGAGCAAAAAAACCGTGCATCAAAGCCTACGAATGTATACGCAAGTACATTGCGCTGCAGTTGCATTTACACGAGTATATTATGCTATATTTACTTGTGTAATACACTGTCTGATGTGATGTTCCCATCTGTTGTTTTAAATTTTGTCGGAAAAAATTTCTGATACGTCTCCAGTTGACCAAATTCGGTCCAAAAATTGGAAAAATCGGCAATTTTTTCTGGGTGCTGGCGCCCCCAGATCCCGGCAACTTTGTGGTTTAGTAATCTTGCGTTTTTAAGGCGTTTTATGACTGTTAAAATTGTTAAAAAGTGCATTTTAACCCATGACAAAAAATGGAAAAGTCATCCCCCCCGAAATTTTTCTCTGGGTACGCCACAGCACAATACTGACCATACGTAGGCAGGTAGCAAGCTTTGTGGGGAGGGGGCTAACCAGCCGGGGCGGGAGGGGGGAGTGCGGAGCAACTTTTCCGCCTTCTTCCCTTCGCGAGCCAATAATTTTGCCGTCGTGAGCACCTTCCAAACATTCTGGGGGCGGGGGGGGGTGAAGCACCTGCCTCAGAGGGGGGGGGGTAAAGTTGCCTTCCCCTCTCCCCCTAAAATCCCACCTTGTGCATGATATTAACTTTGATACGGGGGCCAGGAGGGAAATGGTTAATTTACCGACTTTTAACCAGTGAAAAACGATTCACCTTCCAAGATCTCCACCACTTGACTGACAAGTATCTGGTCGACCAGCGTCAAATACTCCAGGCCGGGGGGGCAGTCGGGAGGGGCGTGCGTCGGCACCGGCATCCACGCGGCCTGTCCGCCTGAACTAAGCAAAACAATCCGGTATTTCGCCAAGGAGACCTTGGGAAATGACTGACATGTATTTCATAATTATATATACCATACAATGTTACACACATTTTAATTAACTATAATATATTATATTAATTAATATAAATTATATTATATTAACAAGTTTAGTGCGTCGGGTATCTTAGGAAAGTATATGTACGTATAGCAAATATATATACGGATAACCAAAAATATGAAAAATTTGAAAAAGTATCTGATTAAGTAATATTTGGGGAGATGCCAAACAGGGCCCAAAATTTTCCGAAATTAGTACTTTTTGGCCAGATAAATGGTAAGCGGTATATACGTATTGCATCTCAATGTTTACTAATGAAATGAGAACACTTTCGTAGAATACATTTTGCTAAAAAGATCCCAAGTTAAAATTTGAAAAAAACGACCCCCGGCTGGACTCGAACCAGCGACCAGAGGGGTGAGACGCCTCAATGCTAACCACTACACCATGGGGGTTACAGCAACGGTAAGTTAAAATCGGTTTAAAATATTTTGTTGGTATTATTTAACATTATGGATTGGTTCCAAAAATTAATTTTATTTCCATAAAAAGAATTAAGCTTAGGAGTTAACCGAAAAATGATAAGCGGGTTATGAGCTTTCGTTTGGTATATTTGAAACTGGGTTTGGTACATTAAAAACTGGATTATTATATTTATCATTATGCTTAGGATAGTTTATATCCTATTAATTATATTTAATTAACTTTAACTATTATATATATATATATATATATATATATATATATATATATATATATATATATATATATATATATATATATATATATATATCAATACATACATACATATATATACATACATAGTACAGACTGAAAACTATTGTTTTATATAAATAAAATTAAACACACAGACGTTTTTCTAGTTTTAATCAATATGCCCACTGCAACAATCAACGCAACATAAACGAAACGTGCTGGATTGAATGTAGCGTGTGAGTGAGTGCCCACCTGGCGGCGCGTTGCCCGGGCCCGGCTGCGTTCTGATCACCGCACTCATCTGCGTGTTCTGCACAATAATCCACAATAATTTTAAATCTAAATCATTAGGCATATTATTTATAGTAGGAAGAAAAGTTCCTAAGGAGGAAACCCGATAAAATTGAGCTAATAGACGTCGGCAGCATCATTTTGGATTTATCCGGGATTTGGAGGAGTCTCGCATCCGCTAACTTTTAATAGTTCAGTTTCCGATGTCAACGTCAAGTAGCACCGGAGATTTTCGGCAGCCACTTGCTTCCCACCCCGTCTTATACTAAAACTATAGAACCATCATCGTCAGCCAACACCCCAATCTGGGCCCGGTTAATCGAAGCAAAATGTTCGTCGTTGAAAATTTTGGATTGATCGAAACCTTTTCAACGACGAATTTAACATGCAATTATGGGACAAATGTTCGTCGCTGAAAAACAAATGTTCGTCGTTGAAAAACAAACGTTCGTCGTTGAAAAAGCAAATGTTCGTCGTTGAAAATGCTCGTCGTTGAAGAAACAAATGTTCGTCGTTGAAAAACAAATGTTCGTCGTAGAAAAAGCAAATGTTCGTCGTTGAAAATGCTCGTCGTTGAAAAAACAAATGTTCGTCGTTGAAAAACAAATATTCGTCGTTGAAAAACAAATGTTCGTCGTTGAAAAATTTTCAACGGCGAACATTTCAACGGATGTCTTGAGCTCCGTTGAAATGTTCGTCGTTGAACGTGTTTTCAACGACGAGCTTTTGTCTTTTAGAACATAATAATGTTCTAAACAACCAAAGCTCGTCGTTGAAAAAATTTTCAACGACGAACAATTTCAACGACGAACTTTCAACGACGAACATTTGTTTTTCAACGACGAACATTTGTTTTTCAACGACAAACATTTGTTTTTCAACGACGAACATTTGCTTTTTCAACGACGAACATTTTGTTTCGATAAATCGGGCCCTAATCTCTAGCTACCAAAATCGCAGTAGCTTCTTCTAATAAAAATGAATCCGTGAAATTATTGGTGCTAAACCCTTTAAGGATGGAACATTTCATCGCATCAGGAGTTCCCCAAACCCAAAAATATGTCATCAAGATGAACTGGTACCACCACTGAAAGAGCAACTTTTAAGCTACAAAACGCTGAAAACATTGTGTAAAATGTTGATACTTCGAAATCGTAACCGAAACGCAGCACAATCAAACTACAACTCTTGTTGGCCTGTTATCTTGAAAACATTAGACCTTATTTGACCCCCAAAATTTCCCTTATTTGAGAAAGCACACTTCAACTTCGATTCCGGATTTCTTGGTTGATTTTAGGAAAAATTAGTATATAATAATGCAGATTTTTTTAGTTGGGGAAAAGCGCACGCTGCGAAATTAATGATCACAGCTGTACCGTTACAAGACATCTAATGAGTAAGAAAAGAAGACTAATTCAGGGTTTTTTTTTTCAAAATCGGATTTCATCATTCTGGCGTCATTTTTAAATTCCTGTCGTCATTTTTATTTTTCGTTCGTCAAAATTAGATTATGGCTTTACAGTAACGTTGCACTGCAGCAATAGTGCTAGTTAGCGTTATCTTACAGTGGCGTACATAGATCCGTTTTTGTACATGTATGCTTTTACGTACATATATGTAATTTCAGTCTGGTGGAGGGCTTGTCCCGTTTTCAAACTTTTAGGGGGTCTTGTCCGACATATTGGGGACTTGAACTCATATATAACGACTTAAAAATTGGAATTTTTTACAAAATTTGTATAATTTTTAGCGAATTTTCAGCTTTTTGCTCATTTTTAAAGCAATCTGAGGCAAATTTTGAGTTTTCTGACAGCTTTTTTTAATTTTGACGACGGTTTGCTTGTCCCTGTATCCCAAATCTGGGTGGAGCTTGCCCCCAGACATTCCTCGTACGTCTATATGCCGAAGATTTTGGTCAAATTTAAATTAAAAAGAAAAGGTAAAGGTAACCCGCGGATAGATAACACTATCCTTTGGCGTGTCCGCCCTCGGATGCGCTCATCTCCGTAACAAAGCCCTAAAGCGTCAGGTCCCTACAGGGGTCCGTGTGGGGCACTATGCCTTGAGTGGCTGCCCCCTTCCCGTTACTTTGTAATAATGCTTTGCATGCACTTTTTGCAATTTAACCTGGGTTTTTTTCGCCAGGAAGCTTTGGCAAAGTGCCTGTGATTGGCATTGTATGTAGCAGCTCCCGCGGCGAAGCCGAAACTGTTTTGATTTATTCCGAAACATTTGACTGATCGAAATGTTCTCTGTGTGATCTGTGACAGTTTTTAGTACAGATACCGCAAAATTGAACAACAAACAATAATAATATAATACTTGGCTGCATGACTGTGTTACGTGAAAGATTGCAGATGGGTGTAAATGTATTCATAAGGAAAGTTTTTGCGTTTAATGACAAAAAATGGTCAGTTATTGGGGACGCATAGGAAATTTTTTTAATTTTGGACATAATTTGGTGAATTGCAGAGTTATAAAAAAATTTTCTTCCTAATTTATTTTTTATCGGTATTAATCTTTTATACGGTATTAATCTTTTATCTACCGATTAGCAAATTGGCAAAAATAACCAAAAAAGTTTTAGCACACTCTCAAAAAATTTTCGTCAATGCTAACGTTTTGGCCCAAAAAACCCCAGAATTTAACACAAAAATTCCCCGATAAAACAGTGCATATTGTGCGAACATTATAGTATTTTTGTCGACCGAAAACGCCAGAGCTTCTAAAATTTGAGCTCATAATAACCAGAACAGTAAGCCACAAGAATGCAGGGGTCTAAGAGCGACAACCCTGAAAAACAAAATTAGAAAATTTTTCACTTTTTAGGCCAACCTTGGTCAAATGCCGACGTATCAGAAATTTTTTCGAACCGAGAAATTATATAAATGCAAATCACGTCAGAAGCAGAACGCCACAAGTTAATAACAAAGACGAATGAGCCACTAAGTTGAAGGGGTCTGGGGGCTGTAGCCCCCAGCAAAAATTGGAGATTTTTTCAATTTTTAGGCCGAATTTGGTCAAATCAGCGTCAATATTTACTCAAAACCTTTCGTCAAAGCTTCGTCATTTTTATTTTCTGAACGTCATTTTTAAGTTTCATTTCTGCAAATGACGCCATTTTTGACTAAAAAAAACCCTGAGACTAATATTCATAACATAAAATAATTGAACAAAATCAAAAGTACTGAGGTCTGAAATAAGGATAATATGCTAGATTGCCATGCTCAAAGAGTCGGTGAGTCCAAGTTAATACGGTCGCTAAATTGTTTTCATTAAATCGTTTCATTTTTTAATAATAATAATTTCTAACTTTGCTAGTGTCAGCCAAACCCTTACAATAGATAGGTATAAACTGTAGTCAACACAACAGCGTATTGTTTAGTTGCCCTTTTAAAGTGAATTATATATTGGCGTTATAGGGGCACAGGAAAAAATTTTTTCGAAAAGTGACCGAAAAATGAAGGAAAAATGGAGGAAATGCAATTTGAACCAATTTTAAAATATGTATTCCTTTAAATTTCATACTCATTTCGTGCGTTTTTTGTACATATTTTGCCTAAACTTTTGCTTTTTTTCCTTCAACTTTCGGTTTTATTTCTACACATTTTCAGTTTAATTTTGGCTTAATTTCGGTCACATTTCCGCTAAATTTCCGCACCTTTTCTGTCATTTTTCAGCAATATTTCCTTTAAATTTCAGTCAAATTTCCGCTAAATTTCTGCAGCTTTTCTGTTATTTTTCAGCAATGTTTCATTTAATTTTCAGTCATATTTCCGCTAAATTTCTACAACTTTTTTGTTATTTTTCACTAATGTTTCATTCATATTTCCTTCAAATTTCAGCCAAATTTCCGCAACTTTTCTATTATTTTTCAGCACTTAGTATGTGATTACGGGCCTAAGTGTTACTCACATACATTATGTACACATATACTTATGTACTGTACTTACATTATGTACACTTCGCTTAGCTGCTTCGCAATTGTTTCGGTTTTGTATTCACATTATGTTTAGTGTTTGGCTTAGTGGGGGGGGGGGTAGTTGGGGCTAAGCTAAGCGATTAGTTGGGGATTTGTATTGAGCTCTCTTTCATGCAAGGCTCAACATATGTGAGTGTGCGTGTACGTTTTCAAGTTTACGCTTGAGGTTGGGATTTCAGCTTAAGCTGAGGGTCAGGCTTAAGTTTTGAAATTTATATGTTTACATAACATGTGATGAGCCTTGCAGCAGGAAAGCCACTTGGTCTGCTGTAGAGAAGGGTTAAGTTGACTTTGGGTGGCTTTTGCCGCCGAGGGAATGAATGGCATGCAATTTAAGGTGCATTAGTGACATTTGCCGACCAAGTTGAGCCTTGTCGGTCTTTTAATCTGTCGAAATAAAAAATGCACTTTGTTTTTCAAGTTAGTTTTTTTGCATTTCTGAGACAGCACCATCGATGTAATTTTTCTTCATGGGCCGTATTCTCAAAATTACCTGCAGCTAAAGTTAGGCTAAGTCGTATTCTCAAACAATGACTAAAGCCAATGTGATAGCTCAGGTTACCCTTAATATTCGGACGAGAAAAGTGCTCTATCTTGTTTCGCAGCTAAAGTTAATGTACTGTGCAAATTTTTAACCTCAACCGTTGACGTTAACCTTGTTTTCAATTTTAACTTTACCTTTACCCACATTGTAATAAAATCCCGGTCCACAAATTTAGATTTTCCGAGGTATGTATGATATCTTGAAAATAGCATTTTCAGTGTCTTTTGGAAGTGAATGTAGGCCAAAGTTTGAATTTGAAGCCAAACTATGTGGCTAAACCCGAAATTTGAGCCTTTTGTGAGGCTCGTTTTCGCAAAATTTTCAGAAACCCGTATTTTTGCCGTTCCAAGATACTTAAATGAAGTGTAAATAATGTTTAAAAATTTTTAGAACCAAGTCGACACACATTATATAACCCTATTCTTTTTGAAAAATTGGCCAGTCACCTGAAGCCTCCAATTTCTGGCGTATTTTTAAATAAACAAAAATACTTATATAGACCGCCGCCGTTGAAAATTTAAAAAAAGTGAGAGACATGCCCGGAAATTTTGGGGTTAAATGCAGTAGGGTGGAGAATAGTGGATCTATTTTTTTAGTAGAGCACCTTGGGGGCAGCATTTTTGCTTCAAGAACCCCTATTTCATTTTCTGGATTTTCTGAGATACGACCCCCCGAAACCTGTACCCTCAGTGAGGGACGTTTTCGCAATTTTTTCCGAAGTTCTTGTTTTTTCCGTTCTAATCGTGTCAAAATTGTGTTAGATTATTGGTTACAATTTTTTAGAATCAAAATAAAGGCTCTTTGATCGGGTTCCTGCCGAAAAATTGGCCAAATTCGCCAGAAACGTTCAATTTTTGACCAAATTCAAACGTGGCCTTAATTTAGGCTTGGGCTTAGGCTGAGGCTTAGTATGGGGCGTAGGCTTAGGCTTAGTATCAGGCTTAGGCTTAGGCTTAGGTTCAGACTTAGGCTAAAGGCCGATTCACACGGTGCGTTTTTGCCGCTGCGATTTTGACGCAAAACGCAAGCCGCAGGGTGTCGCAAGCGAAACGCACCGTCTGAACAAGCTTTGCGGCCTTAGTGCGTCTCGCAGGTCAGTTTGCTGCGTCTTTACTGTTTCAAAAAAATGACAAATTGGTCCGCGAAATTTGTTTATGCCAACACGTCCGCAGCATCAAGACGCGATGAAATCGCAGGTCGAACAGCAGTCTGGCGTTTAAAACGCTGCGGCAAAATCAAGACGCAGGCATTCCGCACTAAAAACGCTGCGTCTGTTCAGACATTGCGTTTTGCGTGCGGCAAGCTGCGTTTTGCCGCAGCGACAAAAACGCTGCGGCAAAATCGCAGTAAAATCGCAGCGTGTGAATCGGCCTTTAGGCTCAGGCTTAGGCAATAAAAAATAGAAATTTTCAGAAAAAATCCTGCCAGCTTAGCCTATAGAATCCTGCCAACTAAGCCTAGACGATGCCTTAAAACATCATAACGCACTCAAAACTATCCAAAAACAAAGATTACAGCCATTTTTGGCTTCGAACTTTGGCCTACGTTCACTTCCAAAAACAGTGAAAATGCAATTTTCAAGGGGTCATAGCTCAGAAAATCCAAACTTGTGGATAGGGGTTCTATTACAAAAAATGTTTCCCTCAAGGTGCTCTACTCCAAAAAATTGGTCCACTATTCCCCCCCCCCCAACTGCACTTGATCCGGATTTTGACCTTAAATTGCTGTGCCAAATTTTTGTGTTCAGGTCTCATTCGTAACCGAGTACTTTGGGTGCAAAGTTTGCACTGAAATTGCAAAAACCTCACAAATGAAACTACCACTTTAAGTAGACTGCAATCAATCTCACCACTGTCGAGGCTAATGATAACGTGAGTATGAACAGCGGAAATCTTGCTAAAAACGCATGGAAAATGACCTCTGCTTTGACTGAAATGTATTCGTAACAATGCGGAATAACGTAAGAATTCGAAAAACACGTCAATTGAAGCAAAAACTTGTAAAAAATATACGGAAAAGCAACTAAATCTAGCACAAATATGTAGGAAAGTGAAAGGAAATATAACCGAAAAGGAAAAGAAAATATACATAACGGAAACATGACCGAAGGAAATATGACCGAAAAGTGAAGGAAATATAAATGAAATATGATCGAAAAGTGAAGGAAATATGACAGAAAAGTGAAGGAAATGTGAAAGAAATATGACCGAAAAGTGAAGGAAATTTGACCGAAAAGTGAAGGAAATATGACCGAAAAGTGAAGGAAATATGACCGAAAAGTGAAGGAAAAATATGTGCCGAAAAGTGACGGAAAGTTGGACTAAATGGAGGAAATGTGGTTGGACTAAATGGAGAAAATGTGACGGAAAAATGAAGGAAATATTGCGGAAATGTTGCGGAAATGTGTCTGAAATGTGACGGAAAGTGAGAATTGTTATTGGAGGAAATTTGACGGAAATAGAGAGGAAATGTGAAGGAAATTTTTCCTTCGTTTTTCCGTCATTTTTCAGTGACATTTCGAAATTATTTTTTCCGGTGGGGTGCGATAACTCCGGCGAAAATAGTTTGAAAATTTGAGTGACTAGGATGTCTTGAAAAGGCCAACATGGTTCTGTGGGTGGGCTATCTAACAATTTTAAATTCCAACCAGGTTTTTGCAAAATTCATAAAACTTTGAATCAACTCGAACTCAACGTCTCAACGCAGTAACAAGGAGGCGCCCCTAACACAAGCATAATATTAGCATTTTTTGTGAGTAACAAGGAGACGCCCCTAACACAAGCATAATATTAGCATTTTTTGTGAGTAACAAGGAGACGCCCCTAACACAAGCATAATATTAGCATTTTTTGTGAGTAACAAGGAGACGCCCCTAACACAAGAATATTAGCATTTTTTGTGAGTAACAAGGAGACGCCCCTAACACAAGCATAATATTAGCATTTTTTGTGAAAAATTAAAAATAGAACTAGGGCTGGAATTCACAACCTAACACTAACACTAACTTTTTCCTTAAAAGCTAGTGAAACACTTAAGGGGGTAATTGCGTTTTTAGGTGTTTTTTTGAAAGGCCATAGCTCAGCGTTTACAAATTCAAATCACAAGCGGTCTTTTGCATTAGGTAGAACAATATCATTCCTAAATGTATGCCATGTATTGAAATTTAACCTGTGATTTTGTTTCCAGTATAAGCGACTAAAGAAAGGTCCTTTCCAAAATGTTACAATTTTTTACAAAAAGTTTGCGCCACAGCTCTGAATCATACGATTACCTGTTGGGGCTAAAAGTTGGTAAGGTTTTTGACATGTTTAAAATTCCCAGGCATGTCCCCCACTTTTTTAATAACTAGTCAATTTACTGAGAAAATAGCTGAAAAGCAAACGCACCGAAAATTTAAGATATTTTCTTGTAATTAAAACCCTCGAAAAATGTCCACAGGTGAAATTTAGAAAAAGTGAGAGACATGCCTGGGGATTTTGACCTTTACAGTGCTGTCCCAAAAATTTATGCTCAGGCGTCAATTATAACTTGAGTACTGGTGGCGCAAAGTTTACATAGAAATCACAAAAACCTCGAAAACGCAACTACCACCTTAAGGTGGCACTCCTGAAATGTGGGTTTTGGTCATTATTTTGAAAACGCGCAAAAATAAACATGCATCGTAAGAACAAAAGTTGATCAGAAGTGAATTTCCTTCAATTTGATGTACATATCACATAAAAAATTTTTTGAACATTGTTGAGCAAATTTCGTCATGAAAAATAGATTTTCACGGAAATGCCTTCACAAGCCAGTGCATTTACACGTATGTAATGAATTTGAAAGGCTGAAAAACACTAGCAGTAGTGTTTTACTGAAACGTAATTAAAAATTTTTGGTGTTTTATTGAGTGTGGTATAATTTTTTTGTGAACTAACGCAATAGTTTCTGCATGAGACAGAAATATAGTGCGTGTGAATACAAACGCAAATTTTCGGCTTGCGATTTTAAAAAATTGGCTCAACGAAAAAAGTTAAAATTTGGCACATAAATGCACCTTGTCATCTTCGAGCGGTCGCAAAATTTGATTTTTGGTAAATCGATAGTATCTAAAAAATTTAGCCAAATTTATGGTTTTCAAAAATCGCGATTTTAGTGTTTTTCGATATATCAATCATATTCATCAAAAATGACTTTTTGCGACCGCTCGACCACGTTGAGGCGAGCAAAATGAGCTATTGATTGTGCAACAGCTACTTACTTGCGAAGAGAAATCGCAAGCCGAAATTCCACTCACGTTTGGTCTACAGTGAATGCTAATTTGTATCAATCAACTTCATTTTTTGTATCTAGGCATACTTTTACACCAGCTTGCCATTGTGTATCTAAAATTGGCCCCAAACTGCCGTTTTTTGAAAAGTCACATTTCAGGAGCGCCACCTTAAATTTGGGCTCAAAACACTTAAAATGTTAGTGTTTCAAGCCCAAATTTAAGTGTTTCACTAACTTTTAAGGGAAAAGTTAGTGTTAGTGTTAGGTTGTGAATTCCAGCCTAGGAATCTTCTTTATTTCTAATAACCACTACAAAAGTTTAGATTTTTTTGGTGGAGTACAATACAAGGTTTTTTTTTGCGGACCACAGTGCGGACATCCGCAATTTTTTTTTAATCGTCCGCAATTTTTTTCAGCCGTCCGCAATGTGTCCGCATCCCGAAATTCCTCAAAAGGAAAAATTTTTTCTTGTGGTCCCCCCTTGGTTTATCCCACTCCCAAAAAAAATTTTCCGGCACGCCCCCAATTGACCAAATTTACACTAAAATTTCAAAAAATTTCCTTCGAGGGTTGTATATACCTTCTAATTCATCACAACTATATATCAGAAGCGGTCCCAGGGGGGGGGGGGGGCGCCGCCTCCCCCGACTGAAATTTTACTTAAGGGGGCGCTCCGGGAATCAAGGATTTGGGCCGTATTTTTTAAAAACAGCCAAAATGATCTATCATTCTTGAAGAAAAGTTGCCCAAAATACTATTTCTGATGTTTTGACGCGCATATCTCCATTGCAAAAAATTTGAAAAAAATTGGACAAATTACTGATTTTATTCGACTTTTACACAAATTCAGCAAGTAAGCCAGTGCATCAACGCTTTTTGAGGTTTTCCAAACAGACGATACGTAAATTTTATTAGTCGTAATGAAAAATTAAAACAATTTTATTGCGTTCTGTGCAAAAAAATCGCACAAGAAACCATTTTCAGAACCAGCAGACTCAAATATAAGCTGTGTGAATACAAAACCAATTTTTCGGCATTCGATTATAAAATGCTGGTAAGATATTTTTCTACAAAATTTTGCACAATTATAGTCTTAGGCTTTGCGCAGTTGAACAATTTTTTAGTTTTTTAAAATAAAAATTTTTTTATATGAATTTTATTGCTCAGAGTTTGACTTCGAAAACACATAATGACATTTTGTATCCAAATCCGACATAAATGTTAAAAACCAAAATAATGTTCAACTAGAGAAGCACATAAGCTACATTTTGGTATATAAAGTGTGATTATACGCAAAGTATAAGCAGAGTTATCTTTTGCCGAAAATTCACTCAAGTTTGGTGCTCTGGGAGTCACGTGACATGATCACGTGATTTGAAATTTTGCCTCTAGTGTTTCTTTGTGCCATACTACATATGTATAGTAAAGTTTGACATTTGCCAACTTTTTTGCCAATTTTCGATGTAACCCCCGATTCCCGGAGCGCCCCCTTAAGGGTCCAGCTTACACACAAGTACATTATCCTGCATTTTCATGTCTACAAGAGCGGGGTTTTTTTGGCAAAATACGGGGCAAATGCTCAAGATTTTGAAATTTTGCTCACCAAAATTGAAATTTTGCTCAAATTCTGCTCACCACTCTGAAGGGACCCTCCTTTGGTTTTTTATGGTCGGCTGGAAAAAATTTCCGATAGGTCTCCAATTGACAAAATTTGGCCTAAAAATTAATATTTTCTCCAATTTTTTTTTCTGGGGGCACCCGCCCCCAGACCCCTGCAACTCTTCCTTTTTATTAACTTTCATCAACGCCAATACATGTCTACAAGAGTACATTATGCTGCAATTACTTGTGTAATATACTGTTCGATATGACGTTCCCATCTCTTGTTTTAATTTTCTTGTCTGAAAAAATTCTGTTACGTCTCCAGTTGACCAAATTTGACCTAAAAATTTAAAAAATGTCCATGTTTTTCTGGGGGCTGCCGCCCCCAGACCCCCGCAGATATGAGTTTATTTGATTTAAGGTGGTAGTTACGTTTTCGCAGCTTTTTTCAATGTTCTATTATGTAGTAATTACTAAATCAATTTACAAGCGGTCTTTTGCATATTATTAATCAACTTATTTTTTTACAAAATTTTAATTTTGCAAGAGTCGGTGTTACTCATAGTGTGGACGCCAACTATTTTGGTGAATCTCATCAGCTCAATTTTATGCATTTTTCCCCGTATTTCGTTATTTGTTCACTGTGGTAAAAAATTTCCGCATACAATTACGTAATTTATACCAAAGGCACGCTGATGTGTTACAAAACAGCTGGTAGATCGGTAACCACGGTATGCTGTGGTAACTAAATAATAGAGATTGAGGAAGACCTCTGCAGGCCACTAGTCACAACGTCATCGTTTTCGCTTGTGGTAAAGTCCTGGCTGACCACCTTACATAGTCAGAATTATTCGTATCCTCAATTTATTATAAACAATGTTATACAATGTGCATCAATAAAAATACCTCTCAGTAGTTTCTATAAATCTAAAGTTGTCTATTAAAAGCGGTCATTCTCAATTAGTTTATTTATGCAGAAACTTAAAGAAAAACGAACCAAATCCGATGACCGTAAATACACAAAAAAATGGGTGAAAACCACTATCAATGAAAATTTCTGGATAATAAAAAACAATTCTTCTCCATAGACCAAGATTTCGTATACATGTGTGCCTCAAGTTAATCACAGACGCAGTTCGTCGTGTACAAATTTTTTTCGGGCTTTCTGCTTATCAGGCTCCATTTTTTGCTTTTTAGCATAGGATTGACTTCTGGCAAGATTATCAGTACTGCCGGCAGCATTATCTTCTTCATCAGAATCTTCGTTTTCAGCAATATAATACTTATTATATGGCTTAGTGTAATAACGTGTCATATACAGGCTGTTTGGAGCACCGTAAAGCAATTAATCTAACGTCTTAATTAGCCACGACGATGAAAAGGAATCAGAATTTTGTTCATCGTCCAAACTTGACGCGTTAACAGTCATTGGGAGAGCTAAAAAGTTTTTAGGCGGTGGAAAGCTGGAGTGGAATATGAATACTCTTAAAGTGAATTCATGCTTTACTTCGTAAACTATTAGACTATTACTTCTGTAAACTCGTCGCCTTCAATATATTAGTCAGATTCTTGAATTTTTGTCGGAAGAGCTGTGGCACCTTTATGTCTGCGCCGAGCAGCTTCCTGTGAAAAGAAGCTGCTCACTTGTTGCCATTTCAAATATGTATATAGTAGTTGTATGGTATATGTATATACTATATATGAAATGTTTTATGCATATGTTTGTGTATTCAACGTACCTGGTTATTGCGATATATATAGAAATGTAGCCCAAATAGTCTTTCTCAGAAGCATTAATTCACTTTAAGAGTATTCATATTTGACATTTTAGCTCTCCTTCTAATTCTGATTCTGATTCCTTTTCATCGTCGTGGCTAATTAAGACCTTAGATTAATTGCTTTACGGTGCTCCAAACAGCCAGTATATGACACGCTATTACAGTAAGCCATATGATAAGTATTATATTGCTGAAAACGAAAATTCTTCAGAAAGCCCGAAAAAACTTTGTACATGACGAACTGCGTCTGTGATTAACTTGAGGCACACATGTATACGAAATCTTGGTCTATGGAGAAGAATTGTTTTTTATTATCCAGAAATTTTCATTGATAGTGGTTTTCACCCATTTTTTTTGTGTATTTACGGTCATCGGATTTGGTTCGTTTTTCTTTAAGTTTCTGCATAAATAAACTAATTGAGAATGACCGCTTTTAATAGACAACTTTAGATTTATAGAAACTACTGAGAGGTATTTTTATTGATGCACATGGTATAACATTGTTTATAATAAATTGAGGATACGAATAATCCTGACTATGTAGGTGGTTCGCCAGGACATTATTACCAGCGAAAACGATCATGTTGTGACTAGTGGCCTGCAGAGGTCTTCCTCGATCTCTATTATTTAGTACCACAGCATAGTCTCAACAAAAGCCTTTTCATATGACAAGAACTGTGTGTTTTCCGAAAGGATTAGATTAGCTACGTTAAGCGGTCATTTGGGTTAGTGTGAAGTTTATGGCTCGTCGTCATTCATTACTGTAAGCCCAAGGCAAAGCCACCTGCGGCCGAGCCGAAAATTTTGAGCAAATAAATAAATTATCAAACATGAAAATAGATGGTCATTGGTGAAACTTGACAAACTTTGTACCACTACAAACAATAAGACCACAACTAAAGCACAGCTATACGTAGCTGTCACATAGTACTTGCTATTATTGGCAATAGCTGTCAATTACAAGTGGTCTTAGTCAGCATTTCACTAATAGCGGCCAGCCAATATAACAAGTCGGTTGACATCAACGGGTTGCCGACCGGTGTTAAAAGACCCTCTGTTCTAGGCAAAAGAGCCTCTATTCTAGGCAAAGGACCCTCTGTTTTAGATAAAGGACTCTCTAGATTAGGCAAAGAACCCTTTAGATTGGGCAAAAAAGTTCTGGAGCCCAAATTACCCCTAGGGACGTCAAAATGACCCCTGGCGACCCCCTGGGCAGGGTGCCCTAGGTAGCATGCGCAGGTCTTCCTCGATCTTTACTATTTTACTAACATATCATAGCCCTATAAATTGCCTTTTCACATAGTAAGAACTGTGTGTTTCCAAAAAGTATTGTATGAGCTACAAGGCTAAACGTTCATTAGGGATAGTGTGAAATGTTTGACCCGCCGTCGTTCAAAAGCTTATAACGTCAAAATTATTGGAGCATATAACCCTGTACTAATACAATTAAAATAAATTATATTAGTCATGTTTACTGCCAAATATCAACTTGATCCAAAAAACACAAACATAGAGCCGTTCATTTGAATGCTGAAAGTTCAATGAAGGAAAATTGACCTTCAAAAAAGTTCTTTGAGTCGCCATATCTCAGCCTGCCTTGATTTTTGGGCAAAACTGTTTCAGCACGACTATGAGCCAGTTAGTATCTACAAAATATGTGAAAATTAACGAAATCGATTTTTGAGGTCATCCGCCCAAACCCTATTCGACCCTATCAGAAATTGATATACAGCTCTAGCTTGTTGGATTCTGGGAAGATTTTTTAACTTTCGAAAGCTAGTTCTTGAAAATTTACCACTGTATCAGCTCTCGGCCAAAGCCAATTTGCCGAGCCGAGCCGAGCCAGCGGTCTGTCCCTAGTAAAAAAATGGCAAAAAATGACCCAAAGCAGTGGCGTAACCAGAAAAAAATTTCGGGGGGGGGGAATGACTTTGCGATTTTTTTTGAAATGTGTTAAAATGCCCTTAATTGCGATTTTAACCCAAAAAACGACACATATTACAATTTTTTTGTTAAAAACATGCATATTTTCCACCGCTGCAGCATCGAACGTAAAATTAGAGCTCAAACCTCCGACAATTACAAAAACGGTGGCCGGCAATGGTCCAGAAGCTAGCAAATTAGCAAATTTCCCGAAATTTTTTGACATAAAAACTGTAAAATTATATACTAAAATGTATTTTTTAGAACAAAAAACAGCTAAAACGATACTCCAAACATTGTATTAATCAAATACATGGGCACAATGCAGATGTATGTACATGCACATGTTTTCATTTAAGATAAAAGGAAGGAACACTATGCCAAAGAGTTGCAGGGGTCTGGGGGCGGCAGCAAAAATGGGGCAATTTTTGATTTATAGGCCAAATTTGGTCAATTTTAGACGTATCAGAAATTTTTTCCGGCCGGACCATAAAAACCAAAGGGGGGACCCTTGTGTAAAATTTCAGTCGGAAAAAATTTCGGGGGGGGGGGGGGAATTCCCCCCATTCCCCCCCTGGCTACGCCCCTGACCCAAAGTCTCTGTTTTGGCGGTCTCGGAATTTGGTCTCGGTCTCGGTAGTCTCGGTTTCGTGGTCTCGGTCTCGGTCTCAGAAAAAAAACCGAGACTTCCATCCCTACCGTGAATCGTATTGCTGTTGGGATCCACATGCGGTCACGCTAGATATAATCGGGGCTAGTGCCCTAGTGGTACCCCAGAATAGGAGAAAATTAAGTGAATGTGGATTTTTGAAATAAGCGAAACGCATTTTTAGGCATTTTTAATCCAAGAAAAAAATAAAAATTTATTCGCCAGATTAAACCTGATCACTGTATTACGTTATGTTGCATTTACTTTGCTTTTGTATAAGCTTTGAGTTTAAATTGTTCTGATGTCTTCACGTGTTGTTAGTTAAATACATTAATTAAGTTATGTTACATTTACTTTGTTTTTGTGTATACTTTTAAGTGTTGTGTTTATTTGATTGCTGTTAATTGTTTCAGACCATCACGGTCGACCGTTTCTCGTTTAGTAATAAATATTTCACTTTAGTTATTTGTACGCGTTAATCAATTTTTGCGCCGTCTTCGTGTTTTGTACAAAGTTATGCAATCATTCCATGTGATTCTAATGTTTAGATAGATAGATAGATAGATAGATTTTATTTACTCAAAAGCCGCCGGTTGTACGGCAACCACTACTTCAAAAAAATAGCCCTAAAGACCGGCGTTCCTAAAGTTAGTAACATATTGTCTGCCCGCCGAAAACAAGAGAAAATCTCTAACCCCCGGACCGGGCCCTTTATTAAGGGTTAGTAGTAAACAGAAAAAGCAAATAGCAAAAACATTAATAATATTCGCAAAACACCAAAAAAAAGAGAAAATAACAAACAGCACAACCCAACAAAGCCTGAGAAGGACGGGGAAAGACCAATTGTGATGACCGTAACCCCCGCCCCATAAGGTAATTTTCCAAATTTACTTGATCAAGTCTTTTTATAAACACTGAAAGGTTTTGAGAAGTAACCACTGTTTCAGGAAGACTATTCCAAATTTGAATAATGCGGGAGCAAAAGGAATGTTTCATAGAAACTGTTCGAAAACTAGGGTACTTGAGTCGGAGCTGATGTCCTCTTGTGCCAGAGAATGGAGCAAATTCGAAAATTTTATCAAACGCAATATCAACCAAACCGTGCAGTACTTTAAACGTCAAAATCTAAACGAAGTCGTCTTTCTTCTAACGACTGCAATTTTAGAAGCCTCAATCGCTCAGGATAACCAAGTTCCCACATTTCAGGGATCTTTTTAGTAAACTTTAGCTGCACCCGTTCAATACAGTCTATGTCTTTCAAAAAGTGAGGTGACCAAACCTGACAGTTATATTCGAGAATAGGTTGAACATAGACTTGAAACATTTGCAACAAAAATTTCTGGGAACGAGATCGAAAAGATCGAAAATTACGAGATGCAATTAAGGTGGCGCTCAGGGGAACCGACTTTGGCGTTTAATTTTTTTCACCGACATTTTTGACCATAATGTCTTGAAGGAAAGTTGTTCAGAATGAAAAGAGCTTTCATTTGATGTGCATATTGCGATAAAATTTTTTTAATATTTTTTGGACGATTTTGTAGCGGCAGCATAAAAATTTTTGTTTTAATATAAACTGATTACTCATATCACTGAAATACGCGGTTTCTTAGCTTTAAAATGATGTATTAAACATAAGAATACGTTAAAGCTTTGCTGAGTTATTTAGCCGGGAAAATAGCAAATAAAAAATGAAAAACCTAAAAAGCTGATAAATCTTCGAAAATGTAAAATTTTTGATTTAATTTCCTAAAAAATTGAGTATGGCTTTTGGTAACTTTTTCAACGGAACTATGCAGGCCTAGGAAAGGTCTAATTTTTTAAAAAGTGAAACGTGTGGGCAAACCTCACATTTTTGCGCAGCGAAGTCGACTACTTTTTTTTGATCTAGCTCCCTGCTGCCAATTGGGATCGAGTTGAAATTTTGCACAATAAAAGAAAGAATATAAATGCAGACGTCGAATTTTTTCTATTTTAAATTTTTGGCTCTCAGCACTTTTTGTAGCCGCTCAAACACAACTGATTTTGGAAAAGTCGATTTTTTGAAAAATCAATAATCGGAATCGAAAATCGAAGACATTTGACGTCTAGATTTTTGAAAGATCTTTTTAACGATACCAAGATTGTCAAAATCGGTTGAAGTTTCGCTGAGCTAGGTCAAAAACAAAATTAGTGTGAATAGAAAATTCGACATGGTCATAAAATTTGACACATTCACATTAAAGTGCTGAACTGTATTGTAAATAGGTTTTTTTGAAGTCTCTTTGATGTACAATTAAAGTGGTATTGCTACTTATTGCAAGAGCTTAGCGCCGAACATGAGTTTTGTTGCTGAGCGCTACCTTAAGTGCCCTTTTTTTGAAACTTTTTGACAATGGTGAGAAAATTTGCAGTTACTACTGAGAAAAATGCCAAGATCAGACTGAACATTTACATTTGTCAACAATGCATCATTTATAAAATAATTGACAGGAATCACGCGGTTACCAAAACAAAATACCAGACACTTGTTGGCAGCTAATGTTAGTTGCCATGCAGTAGACCACGCATATATCCTATCAAGATCGTTTTGTAACTCAATACAAGGTTCAGAGTTTTCTGATTTGCAATATACTTTCACATCGTCCGCAAATAAAGAAACTGGACATGAGATATGGTCTGGAAGATCATTTATATACAATAAAAATAAAAGTGGTCCTAACACACTACCCTGGGGTACCCCACTAATCACGGGTAAAGCTGTAGATAACTCCTTTCCTACCTTGACTCGTTGATAGCGGTTGTTTAGAAAAGCCATGATCCAGTTGAGAACCTTACCAGAAATTCCATATTTTCTTAATTTAAAAACTAATTTCTCGTGAGACAATGTATCAAAGGCTTTGGCTAAATCCAAAAAAACTGAATGAACTTGACACCCAGTGTCAACAAAACGCATCCAATCAGTTAGGGAACACAAAGAACTTGTTAGTGTTGATCTGTGACGGCGAAAACCATGCTGATGTTCGGATAACAAATGATTTCTATCCAAATATTCGGAAATATCTGCTTTTAACATTGACTCAAAAACTTTGCAACACGCAGAGGTCAAACTTACCGGTCTGTACGATAAAGGATCTGTAACAGAACCCTTACCTTTGAATACCGGTACAACAATAGCATTTAACCAATGACTGGGAAGTTTTCCTGATTCATATGACGTAGAAAAAATAAAACTCAATGGTTGTGCTAGTACTTTTGACAATTTTTTAAACAATAGTTGGGGAAAACTATCAGGACCAGCACTAAGTTTGGATGGTAAAGCTTTCAAAATTTTTTCAATACGGACAGTATCAAAAGTAATGTCAGAAATAGAGTCCATAGAACGTTGGGGAAATTTAGGAAAAACACCATTATCTTGAACAAAAACTTTTGAAAAAACAGAATTTAAAACGCATGCCTTACCTTCATCTGTTTCTGTAAGACAACCGTTTTTGTCAGCCAGCGCCGGAATACTACCCCGACTTATGAATTTAGAATTTACGTACTTGAAAAACAGACTTTTATTTTTAGATCGAAGAATTTTTTGTTCATTCAGGTAAGTTTCCTTTCGAACCAAAGATCGAGCCTTTTTTGCGGACACTTTATATATTGCAAAGTCAGAGTCTGCTTTAGTTTTACGAAACTTTTTCCACTTTTTCAGCTTGTCAATTATAGCTTGTCGCACTTCGACAGAATGCTTATATGATCTACGACATACTTTAACAGGCACAAATAAATGCACAGCATAATGAATTACATTGCAAAACGTTTCCCACATAGCTTATATCGCTAAAAGCTAACAATAAATTTTTCCAGTCAATTGTTTCCAAAAAACATTCCATGCCAAAAAAATCAGCTTTTTTGAAATCATACTCAGTAGATTTTTTTGAAACTCGTGTTTCCCTATAGCATAACTTTGTAAAGTAGCAACAATCTTATTATGATCACTTGTACTAAACGGAACTGTAATGTCAACACTACATAATGTGGGGTCAGTACAGAAAAATAAATCTAGTATATTTTCTCCTCGTGTAGGGTCAAGAACGTAATTGACTAATCCTAGAGCATGAACTGTGCTAACAAACTTAGAACAAATGTCATTTTCTGGCATTGTATCATTTATAAAATCAATATTTGGAAAATTAAAATCACCAGTCAAAATAACTTCAGAAACACAAGCACAATATTGCGCAATACAATTACACATAGCTACATACATATGTACATCATCCTCAATTTTTGCCAAACCCGATCGATAAACTACTCCTAGTCTGATTTTAGTATTGTTCAATTTAAAATCTATAAAAAGCAATTCAATAGCTCCACCAAACGAGCAGCTAAATACAAAAACAGGGCTTAGGTTCAAGTGAACCAGTACGGCTACCCCCCCATGCTTTCCTCCAATTCTATCCTGTCTAAAGCAGGCGTATCTATCATTAAATGGAAATGAAGCATCAGGGTTAACTTCAGAAAGCCAAGTTTCAGTTATACACACTAAACTATAATTATTTGCACTTAGTTCTATGCGAAGTTCGTCAAACTTATTGGTTAAAGACTGTGCGTTGAAACAGGTCAGCTTGGTATATATTACCTTAGGGGTTTGAGGTGAGAATGCACTCATACGCAAATTTCTGTGATCACAAATTAGTTTGACGAAGCGCGCATTTCTGGTCGCTTTATTATTTTGTTATCTCTAATTATGATGTCGGTTTCACCAGCCTGCCGTCTTCTGTGCAATTCGGACCGTAGCTCACGATCAGCTTGTCGTTGTGCGTAGGTGAGGTCGGGCCGCACCCAGGTTCCTTCAGGGCAGCCAGGTTGGCCGACTAGGTTCTTGAAGCATAACAAAAAGTTTTCCCGGGGTTTCTGAAGCCAATCTTCAGAATTCTTGACCGATTTCCACGCGGACGTGGACCGTCACGAAAGACCCACATAATATCTTGCTCCAGAATACCGAGAGCAACAGCAAAGTGGCGCACATTAATAATATCCTGGTTGGGGTCCGGATTCTCGGGCAGACCAAACAAAACCAAATTGTTCAGTTTAGAATGGGCTTCCAAAGTGTTCGCAATTAAATCGGGTACCATTACTGTAACCGTATTTTCGAGCTTACGAACTCGTGTCTCAAGCTCAGTATAATCGACAGGCTTGTCAGTGTGTTGCACTGAACGCAGTCCCTGATTCAGCTTGAGCTCCTCCAGATCACGTTGCAAACCTTCAAATTTAGCTTCCATTTCGGAAATGCGACTCTTCATCCGACTAAAATCGGATAAACAGTTACCACACAGGATGCCAAATTGATATGGAATCAAGATATTACTACGAGAGTCAGATTTGCGATACACAGCGTCTCCTAAGCCCACACACTTATGGTGCATATACGCCGCGCACCCAGAGCATTTCACCGAGTAATCCATAGTTCTAACCCCCTTACAGCACACTGCACAACTACCAAAACCGGGGGAGGCTGTGGCACCGTTTGCGTCAGGCATACTGCTGGGAGAAGAATAGCCAAAATGCAGCAAAATATTGATCACATAAATAAAAGTCCAGGATTCCAGAAGTGTCTTCCTTTCTGAAACCCAAATCCCATTTGATCCGGGAAATGCTTCCTGAATCAAATGGGTTAAAACCTATATCCTATAACCCATAAATAGGTTATAAATGTTTATAGTTTGTTGTTTTCAATATAGCTAATGTTTGTTATTATTTTTCAATTTTCACAACCAGTATACGAAGTACAAGGAATGACTTACCCTACATATACGGACCAAGCCAGCTCAGATTAAGTTAACTGCATAATTTGCGCCCGAACTCATGGTATCACTTATACAACTTAATGCTACTGCATAAATTATTTTATGGCTATGGGTACAGTTAAATTTCGTTCACCGCCCAACTTTGTTGGAAGCTGGTTTTACAAGCTAACACCGTTTAAGGGGGTAGTGTCGCGAAAGCAGTCGATTTTGCGCGACTGTAAAACTTGTTCGGTAAAATGTTAGAAATTGTTCTTTCTATATTTTAAAAATCTACTAAAAGACAAATTATTTTGCCAAGTTTCAGAAAAATTGGTGCAGCATATAGTTTGCAATAATGTCTCAAAGTCTGAAAAATGACGAAAAAAACCCTATTCACATTCCATTTTTTAGTCACATTTATCAATTTTTCTGTTTAGTTTTTTTACACAGACTAATAGCACATATGTTGTAGTTTATGCACACGAAATTTAGTGCAGATTACTGTAGCGGCTGTGGAGTAATACTAGTTTTGTCAAACTACACTCTATCTGACTGCTTAAGCAAGGGTACGACAGACGCAGGTTCTAGATATTCCTTTGGTTTATTAAATATAAACGACTTTTACTCGGACTTTATACGACTTATAACAATACACAGAAATAATGAGCTGAGCAATTGTGAACTTACGATGGTAATATGAGGAGTGAGCCGACTCGTGACAATTTTCAACCCCTGATACGGTTATCAGTACTGTAGAGACTCCCAACCTGACCCTTCCGATTACTCGTCCCAAAAGACTTCTTCAAAGTGATAAACCCACTGAGCGCACTTCAAAGGTTACACGGTAGAAACGGCAGCTAGTGTATTCCACAGACAGTTAGAATCCGACTTTTAGAAACAGAGCAGATTTTTATGCAACTAAACTCGACTAGCCGACGCCGTCTACCCATTAGCATTATGTTATCGTTACAGAAAAGATTCCAAATAATGATTTGAAAATAGATGTAAATAGCTGAATGATATGACTAAATCATATTAATGATATCTAATGGGAACCTGTTGTTAACTTTTCACACTACCCCCTCCTTTAAGTTTGGTGTCTCAACAAACAAATAAATGCATAACATAAGTCACAATGGCATGGTGAAAAGTAGTTCTGAGCGGATGGAACCATCGGTGTTTTCATTGTCCAAACTTAAGGCGCAGTTGAGGCACGTATTCCAAGAGAGTTCGCATCAAACGGAGAACACCTTTTGCAGCGAAGGTAACGCCATTGTAAGAATTTATCATAATGTGGGGTTCGTCAATGCTTCTCATGGACACAACGGTTGTGGAGGGGAAGTCGCTGGCTGCGGCACGCAGTATGTCCTGCTCTTCCGGGACAAGGTGACAGTAGCCATCTGTTCGCGGCGGTACTTCTGTGATGAATGTATGCGCTGCGTACCGGTTGATGAGCAGGGTCATCACTCGAATGTAGCGCTTGAGAAAATCTGCAGAATCCGGGCTGGACGACACATCTTCCGGACCCAAGATTAGGAGCACGACTGTGAAGTGTAGAGGATTGGGTAGTGTAGACAGTATGTTCACTAGGGACTTGTTAGGATCTTCTGCGACTAGTTGCAGACGCGAAACCACGATCGACTTTGAGTTCAAATTTCGAAAACGGATTCGGCCGACCATGGACGTGTCCCCGATGATGAGTATGTTGTCAGACGCGGTCAGCTTGAACGGGACCAATCCTGAGATGTTGTCATCGTTCATTGGAGCATTGGGACGTGACTGCACGAGGTCTGTTAGAACTTGGTCGATGTGGTAGAATTCTTCCATTAGGTTCCCGAACCGGTTCAGGGCGTGGACAACTTGATGGGTGGACTGGCTAAGACTTTCAAAAGCTTCCCGGAATTCGCTGCACTGCTGCAGGCACTGCTGTGCCACAAAGCGGGCAATGGGTCGGATTTTCATTGACAGGAATCCGCAAGGGAAGGCTGATCGTGATTTTTCTGACAGATATCGACGCACGGCTTCAAAGATGTCCTCCTCGTAAACAACTACTAGGATCCATGCAGCTTGATTAGCGGCGGTGGGGTAAATTTCCGAAGCAGCTTGGAGAAACAAGTACAACACTGCCCAAACAGGGTACGGAAACTGGATTCCTTCAATGCATAGCGGCCGAGGAGCGACCAACGACAGAGCATCGGTATCATTCACCGTCACAACTGCATCGACGCTTGCGCTGCGGCGGTCAGTGTCAGCCATCGGACCTCTTGGTTGGTTTTGACTGGTTTCTTGGGTGGCTTCGATTTTGATGGTCGACTCTGCTTCTGCTTTTCTTGGCCCATTTGGTTCTGTTTCTGTTATGATTTTTGCTTCAGATTCGTATGCCATACGGATCTCTTCCTCAGATAGTGTCGCATCCAGGATGTCTTCTTCAGATACGGTCGCATCAACGGTATCTTCATCGGGTAGTGTCACATCCACGATATCAGCATCCGATAGTTGAACAGAATCTTCAACTTCTTCGACTTCTATGATTGGTTGGGTTTCCATGGCGGGCTGATGATTGTCGGCCAACTGGTGAATAATGGACAGGTCACAGTGCAGCGGCTTCACATAGTAGGTCGGGATACCGTGTTCTCCTTGCCACACAGATACAAACTCGAACTCTGGATCTTCGGGTAGAACTTGTTGGAAGATTGTAACAAAGTCTGGATGCCACGGGAGTCCCACTGGTGGACCACGGAGGTTGTCTAATCGACAGTGGTAAGCGAGAGCAGGAGACTTTAGGATGTGGTGCAGATCGGTGTCCAAGGGCAAAAAGTCATGCAGCGGTGCGCTACATATCTTCCCTGTATCGACAAAGTACACCACTGGCTCATTTGTTCCGTCATTTTCTAAAATCAGGGCGCGTTTGTAGGTCTCTTTGATACTCTCTTTTGCGGCGCACATCGAGTATACGTGGTACGTAGATTGGCGAGGGCATAGCACTGGATAGGCAGGCTGATTCAGGATCCCTGTGATGTCGTCGATGGTTGGTAGATCCTTCTTCAATTGTAGGTAAAAATCGTGGAGGTTGTGAATGGCGCAGATCACAGCCGGTTTTGTCGTACCCAGAACTGACTCCGGAGCTGGGTATTCCATCGCCAAAGGCGGAAGCTTAGGCAGTCTGATCCTGGCCGCAGATACCACCGTGTACATCAGAGTGACCATGACGTGGAATTCTCGAAAAGCGTTGTTGATTTGTGATTGGTTAGCTCTCAGTTCTGTTTTTACATTTTCATCCACAGGCAGGTCATGGATAATGTTCATTGTGCTTTCTTGGGCTTGTTCAAACTTCTTCTGGATCTGCTCAAACCGACTTTTGGGAATCGTCATCTAAAACATATGAATATTGTAACTGTTTGTGTTGATTTATTAACAGATTATTTTAAACACATGTTTCACTTATCGACTCATCCGATTTTACGACTTAACGACTTGAACGTATGAACAATATCTTGTCGTAAATCCTAGACTTTTATATACACGACTTTTATTGAAACTTAATTATCATTTATAAACTTTTCTTGTTCAGACTTATCTTCGACTTTTAAGCATTAGATTATATGCACCTGAGTATTAATCGCTATCAGAATCGGCTTCTGATTCTAAACCAAAATCTGAATGACTTATAGGACTTTTGTCGACTTTTGGACGATTAAACACCTTCAGCCTCTGTATGGATATCCACTGGGGGCGGAAATTACGTACAGAGAACCCTGGGGCTCGTTCTACGTAAGCAGTTTGACTTGTTAGCTTAGTTACTTGTACTGGTCCATACCACTGGTTGCTTAGTTTTGAAGCCAATCCCTTTTTTACTTGCGGTTTGCTAATCATGACTAAGTCCCGAATTTTGATGTTAGTGTGTTGAGACTTATCATGGTGTTGTTTTTTACGACTTTGGGCAGCGTGTATTGCTTGACGTGCTCGTTCATAAGCTTGTTTTAGAGTAATTGTTAACCACACTGCGTAATCTAGTTCATCTAGGTATCGTGTATTCTGTGGGACGAGGTCAACTTCTCTAGGTAGAGAAGCGTCTCGTCCATATAAAAGAAAGAAAGGTGTAAATCTAGAAGAACTTTGGACAGACGTGCGGTATGCTAAAAGCGCTAACGGTAGGCACTGGTCCCACATACGCTGCTGTGCGTCCGTATACATTGATATAATGGTCGCCAGTGTCCCATTAAATCGTTCGACTAAACCATTGGTCTGTGGATGGTAGGCAGTTGTAAAGACTTTTTCAGTAGTGAGGAGCGTACAAACTTCTTTCAGCAAACTGCTCATAAAGTTGGAACCGCGATCACTAAGCAAACGTTTTGGTGCCCCATGACGACTTACGATTTCATCTACGAATACACGAGCAACCGTTTCGGCCTTCATGTCCGCCAACGCGAACGCTTCCGGCCATTTTGTGAGGTAGTCCATAAAGACAATTATATACTTGTTTCCCAAGTATGTTTGAGGTAGCGGTCCTAATATATCCACGGCAACCAAATCAAATGGTCCTTCGACTGGTATGGGGTTCAATGGAGGCTGCTGTTGTTTTGGCGCTTTTTTTCTTGCTGCGCATGCGAGGCATTCTGCACAATACGACTTCACATCTTTTTTCATCCGGGGCCAAAAGAAATGACGCCTTATCTTAGCAAGGGTTTTGTCATATCCAAGATGACCACCCACTGGTTCATCGTGGAACATTTTCATAACGTCCTTTTGCAACGTCTTAGGAACTATGATTTGAAGCATGTCGCTTCCAGTTAATGGGCACTTAGTTGCTCTATAGAGGATATTATTTTGCAATTTGCACTGTGAAGCACTTCGTTTAACATAGGTTGCGACATTTTCATCGGTTGGTAACTTGTCGGATTTTAAGTAAGTTACCATTTGTTTAATTTCAGGGTCATTCTGTTGTTCTTCCAGCAATTGAAGTAGCACTGGTCTCTTCACGTCGATTAGGTGTACTTCATGAATCCGTGATAGTGCATCTGCATTGCCATGACATTTTCCGGGCCTATGCTTGATGCTCATATGGTTAGCGTGCTCTTGTAATTGTAGTGCCCACCTGGCTAGTCTTCCGGATGGTTCTTTTGTTTCTAGGAGCCACTTCAGTGCAGAGTGGTCTGTGACGACTGTAAAATCTGATGCAAATAAATAGACTCGAAATTTACGCACTGCCCAGACGACTGCCAACGCTTCCTTTTCAGTAATCGAATAGTTTTTCTCTGACTTCGTGAGATTTCGACTGATATAGGCAATAGGGTGTTCAGTGTCATTTTGAAATTGATGAAGGGCGGCACCAAGACCAGCATCGCATGCGTCAGTGTACAGTATGTACGGAAGCTTTACGTCAGGGAAGGCTAGAGTTGGTGCAGTAGTTAGTTTTTGAATAGCGTTGACAAACGACTTTTCGCATTCTGTTGTCCATTCAAATTTTGACTCTTTACGTAATAACCTATTCAAAGGCTCCACAAACTTTGAAAAATTAGGAACAAATCGACGGTAATACGACGCAAATCCGAGAAATTTACGGATGTCTTTTACGGACTTTGGTCGTGGCCAATTTACGACGGCGCGTATTTTGGCTGGGTCTGGGCGAATTCCTGCTGCGGAGATGAGGTGTCCTAAATACGGCACTTCGTTTCGGGCGAATTGACACTTCTTAAGTTTTAACTTCAAACCGTCTTTTCGTAGCCTGGTCAAGACTTCTGAAATGTGCTGTAAGTGCGACTCAAAGTCAGCACTGTATATTAGGATATCATCTAGGTATACAGTACAAATATTCCATTGCAGTCCTGCTAGCGTGAATTCCATATGACGTTGGAATGTGGCAGGTGCATTACACAACCCAAATGGCATTCTATTGAATTCATGTAGGCCGGCAAAACTGGTAAAGGCGGTTTTTGCACGGTCGTCGGGGTGGACTTCGATTTGATGGTACCCAGACGCTAGGTCCAAACTTGTGAAAAATTTCGCTCCACCCAGACTACTAAGCGTATCGTCTATTCTAGGCAAGGGCCAGACGTCTTTTCGGGTGACATTATTTAGCTTTCTATAATCGACACATATTCTATTTGACCCATCTTTTTTCTTCACCACCACGATTGGGCTCGCCCACGGCGATGCTGATGGGCTAATTATGTTTCGACGTTCCATTTCTTTAATTTGTTTCAACACATCGTCTCGTTGCGCAAATGGTAGGGTGTGTGGTCTTTGCTTGATAGGAGGGTGATCCGCTGTTGGGATTCGGTGGTACGCGCGGTCCGACTTTCCTAGGTCATAGTCGTTGGCAGCGAACACGTCACTAAAAGTGGCTAAGAGTTGACGCAGTTTTGACTTCTGAGATTCTGTAAGTCCAGTTCCTATTAAATTCAAGTCTTTTAAAGAGTTTGTCGATGCTTTGTGTGTTTCACTGATAGTGTGTGATTGACCAATTGTGTACGCTGTGTAAGTGGTAGGTGGCGGCTTAACTGGCACTGCGGGCTCCACAACGCCAATTGTGGCACCAGCGTAGAGGAGAATAGGCAGTGCAGTGAGGTTTAGCAAACAAAGCGGCACTTTATTTGACTCAGCTTTAACTAAAACACGTTTTGCAACGATTCCTTCTTTTTTCAGTTGCAACGGTTCAATTAGTATTGAATCTTTTGAGCCAAATGACTTGTGTCCTTCTAATGGTTCATTTGTAGCTTTGTGTATTTGACCGGTCAACATTACACAAGAATGTGCTGGTACAAGTGTATTGTCAATTAGGTGTACAGTGGTTGTGTTATTGTGAGCGTTTTTTGAAGGAGGCTCTAGTTTTACGACTTCTTTTCCAAAGACTAAACATTTGCGACTTTGATCAATTTGAAAGTGTACAAACTTAGATAGAAAATCTATTCCTACAATGCATGGATATGGATTTTCTTTGTTAACATAAACTACGTGACTTTTTACCGATTTCCCTATTTTGAATGGTAGTAGTGTTGATCCGGATATTGGTAATCGGTGTCCTGTAACTGATGTCGCCAGGATTTTGCTATTTGTGACATGAGTATGTGGTTTCAGTATGCTTGGATGTATCAGCGTAATAAGTGACCCTGTGTCTACCAGTGTGCGGACTTTTCGACCGTTAACAGTCATTTTAATTATCAGCGGCCACTGCTTCGACTTAGACACGACTGCGACAGTGGTCTCTTCTTCCTCCTGTATAGTTTCGAGGTTTCCCAGGACAGGCGGCCATGGTGGAAGCAAGGCATTGAAACGAGACCAAGTTTTTTGGTTTCTTCGCCTTCGACTTGTAGGTTGAACAGGTTCTGTTTGGAGCGTTATTTCCTCTTCGTCGTTTTGATCAGTAACTGTGGCAGCGACATTTGACTCGTCGGGTGAGTTACGAAGCACTCTACTAGTCGCGAACCATTTCCATAGTGTGTTGGCTACTGTTGGCATGTTTATTAGTTGACGACTAATAGAATTTGGACAGCAATGGTTAATAACGACCGATGCAGTAACATACAACGAGACCAGGAATACCCACAGCTGGTAGAAGTTTACGCGTAACCCGGCTAAAAATCCAAAGAATCCTCGTTCAACGACGCTAGCGGCTATGCTGTTTGCTGCCTCCGACGGATCTGCTATTTTGTTGGCTCCTAGTTCGGCCAAAATGAGTTGTTGGCTTCTCAAACCCCCCATAATATCGTTCAAGGATATATGCATTTGGAGCTCTGACCAGTTGTACATCACCACTTGATGGAATATCGTTTGAGTAAAATTTGGGAAAGCATGTTGCCAGTCGTATTTGAAGGCCTTTATTTCCCTTACGTTGTCGACTTCTGTCAATGCTCCAGTGTTACCGCTGTAAACGTACAACTTTCCATTGACTTCTACGGGTGCCTCGTTGGTTCCACATTCCGTAGGGTTTCCAGTATGTTGTATGACGTTTGTAAGCGGGTCGAGAAATCCATCGTAGGTATTTTCTCCCATTTGAAATTTAATGGGTAGCTCCACTGTACAGCCGTTCTTCATTGCCAAAAATTGCACGTTCGACTTATTCAACATTTGGCATGGAAATGTTTCTATAACGGTGCCACTGGCCTTGGCGAGTAGATCAGGGCGCTGCAACAATTGCCTCATTGCAAGAGTTGGCTGAGATAGAATGGTGGCTCGCAGAATTTCTACAACTGTGTGCATTGTCTCGCATGTTGCATACACAGCCTGCTGAAACGCATGACGCACAGTTTTGGCAGCGTCCATTTCGACGGCTTGTAAACTTGCAGCTAGCAGATCAGTTGTGACCAAACCTTGCGTCTGCTGGTTTACCTGTCGCTTGTCCCGAACTCGATTTCTAGCAGTTGTCAACAGTTTTACCTGCTGAGAGACTTTTGACTTCTCTATAAAACGACTTAGCACACGAAATGCAATGCCTTGGTCTGACACGACTACTTTGTTACCATTACAGTCCGTGGCAAATTTCGATGCAGTTGTTGTCAACGCTAATGCTTTATCGTACGACAGCCAAGCTTCACCAATTTGCTCTCCACTCATGGTTTGCCACTCAAGTAGTTCACAGTGCTCTTCTCGTTGAATTTCCCAAATAAGAAAACCGGAATCTTTGAGAGCGCACTCTCGATCGTTATACCCACAGTGGCTCACATCACCGGCGGTACTTTCCATGACAGATGAATCATGACGTTTATATACCTTTGCTTCATACAAAAAACAATTTGTTGTTGTAAAGACATTCCAAACGCAGCAATGAATTCCGCCTCCAGGGAAATACCAGTTCAATTTATTTTGTGTTCTGTGCAGATCGCCTTCTGTAGCGAGGGCCCCATGCTCGCACTTTTTGAACTTGATCATTCGATGGCACTCAGCAGAGCTAACTGGAGTATTCACAGTTTCCTGCTTTTTTAAGTGCTCGTCATTGAAAAAGTAGGTAAAGGTTTTCACAGTTTGTTTCACTACGACGCATTTCCACGCTCGACTTGTATACTGTAGGTGATTGCGCCTATATAATTGCAGCCTTGTGTGTTCTATTTCAATTGGACCATTTATAGCTGACTGCAGAGTACATGGCGTGACTTCTGGTAGCTTCCAGAGTGCTCGTTCACCTTGAACACTGCAAACCATTGGCGAAGATTTCGGCACAACCGGCTTGCTCTGACATTGTGCGAAAAGTAGAGCAATTAAGAGCGCAATACTAAACGGGCTTGCCAGTCGTCTAGCACGGCGACTTTTACGTCGTTTGACGCGATGCCTCAGGGCGGGACTTATATCACAAGATTGGCGACTTCCTACAAAAATCGCACGGCAAGACTTTTCCGCGGGCCCACGGGGGTCAGTTAGACCGTCTTTGTTGTCTTGTGAACGCTCCGACTCATGAGGACTTGTTGGCAGCGACACCATTCCTACAAAATGAGGATAGTTTTCTGCCATTAGTCGGTCCACTTGCTCACGTAATACCTGGTTTTCCGATTGCAGCGTCGCTGTATCGAGTTCTTCGGAGCTAGAATTGGAACCACTTCTCGAATTTGGCTCTTGAGCCGTTACCGTGTTGACTTGTTTCCGCTGACCTGGTCG
>JASANF010019453.1:0-31331 GCA_030248245.1 Trissonchulus sp. WLG1_4
ACCACAAAAAAATTTCTGAATTTTTGTATAAAATTTGTACATTTTTTGTACAAAATTTGTACTTATTTTGTATAAATTTTGTACAAATTTTGTATAAATTGTGTACAAAGAAAACTCATTCCCCCTCCCCGAAATTTTTTTTGGCTACGCCACTGCAGATTGGTGTAATAAGTGAAAAAATCGTAAAAATATGTATGCAAAAAAATACAAACATGTATGCAGCAAAGCAAAAAATAGTATACTTTGTATTTAATTTTGTATTTTTTACCCTATACAAACATGTGAGACATTAATCAATTAGCACAGAATATGATAATAGACCTGGCATATATATAGGCATGCACAAAGAAAAAAGGTATCTAAGCCGAAAAAACATCAACAGAATGGAAAAAACTTGGAGATTTTTTAAATTTTGAAGGTAGAATTTGTCAATTGTGGAGGTATCAGAAACACTTTTGTCAGCTTTTGAAGTTTCGGAAAGGGGGGGGGGGGCTGCGACCCTCTAAGGGGGGGGGGCTCAAATCGCTAAGGGGGGTGGGGGGCTGCAGGCCACCCAGCCCCCCCCCCCCCCCTAAATACGCCACTGACCACCTGCATGTTTTTTTGCAGTTTTGAATGGGTTATCCGATCGCGATGGTAGGTGAGGTAGCGTTTCATATAACATTAACAAGGGCGTGGGCGTCCTGCGTACAGGGGGAGCAGGGGTTCAGGGGTCTGAACCGCCAGGGTGCTACTGCATATTGATGCAAGTTATAGCATTGTTGAATGCAATTTTTTTTGGTTACAGACTTACAGATTTTTTTAGATGTTTTTTACCCTTTCCATTGAGAGATATTTTACAGACTTTCAGAGAAATTTCAGACAAATTTCAGAGAAGCTCAGGGGAAATTCAGCGAATTTAACCCGGAATTCAGAGACTGAATTTTATCTGAAAAAAATTTTACTGGCTTTTCAGATAAATTTCAAAGACTTTTTACCCGAAATTCAGGTACAATTTATATACCTACTTTTTACAGATGTGAAAAACATGAACATCTCTGAAACTCGTACAAGAAGTATCACAGGAAAAACAGCGATCCGAATTTCGTATAAATCACCATCTAAGACTTAGTTAAATCACCATCTAAGACTCAAATTACTTAGGAAGTAATTTGGACAGATTTCGGACATATTTATATGGTATTCGGAGGGTTTTTGGACGTTTTATTGAAAGCTTCGGAATTGGGATGTCTTAATTTTGTCCGAATAATTTGTATATAAATTATTCAACAAGTATATATATAATTCAGCTAAAATTTGGAGGAAATTTAGACATTTTTAATGTGTCTTAATTTTGCATAATTTAATGTAAAAACAAGACAAATTTCGGATGAAATTAAGGTGCCCAAAATTGATTGGTTGGTAGCATTGATTGATGAACCAATCAACAGTGACCTCTTAAGAATGTCTAAAATTTGTCCGACTTTAATCCAAAAAGTTTTAGACTTTAGAACCTGTATATTTAAATAAAATTATGACTTCTGAACCTTTCATTAAAACGTCCAAAAACCCTCCGAATACCCTATAAAGATGTCCGAAACCTTTCCGAATACCATCCGAAGTCTTAGATGAGGGAATTCGGATAGCTGGTTTTCCTGTGTATATATCTGAAATTCATCTGATAAACCAATAACATTTTTTTCAGATAAGATTCAGAGTCTTTGAATTCACAGGAAAACCAGTGAATCTGAATTATCTGTAAATTTTTTTCCTATTACAGATTTTTCAGATGTTTTTTACCCTTTCCATTCAGAGACTTTACAGACTTTCAGAGGAATTTCAGATTAATTTCAGAGAAATTCAGGGGAAATTCAGAGAATTTCACCCAGAATTCAGAGACTCTGAATTTTATCTGAAAAAATGTCACTGGCTTTTCAGATAATTTTCAGATATTTCTTACAGGAGTTTCAGAGATAATTCACATGTTTTTCACATCTGAAAAAGTAGGTAAATTTTATCTGAAATTCGTGTAAAAAGTATCTGAAATTTATCTGAAAATCCAGTGACATTTTTTTCAGATAAAATTCAGAGTCTCTGAATTCTGGGTGAAATTCTCTGAATTTCCCCTGAATTTCTCTGAAATTTGTCTGAAATTCCTCTGAAAGTCTGTAAAATGTCTCTGAATGGAAAGGGTAAAAAACATCTGAAAAATCTGTAACCGAAAAAAGTTTACAGAAAATTCAGATCCCTGGTTTTGCTGTGATTCTGGGTGAAATTTTCTGAATTTTCCCTGAATTTACCTGAAATTTATTTCATATTTTATGAAAGTCTGTAAAATGTCGCTGATTGGAAAGTTTACAGATAATTCAGATTCACTGATTTTCGTGTGTTTAGTCCGTATATATGTCAGGGGTGTTGCGGCTCCTATTTTTTCGACCCCCTCCTATTTTTTGGGAAAAATTCATATTTTTTGGGAAAAATTCCTATTTTTTTCCTATTTTTTCAAATTTTCAATAGAAGCAGGGTTTTTTGGGCAAACTACAGGGCAAATGCTCAGGATTTTGCATCTTTGCTCACCAAAATTGAAAATTTGCTCAAATTCTGCTAATCGCTCCAAAGGGTCCCCCCTTCTGTTTTTAGGTCTCACCAGAAAAAATTTCCGATACGTCATCAGTTCACCAAATTTTGCGTAAAAATGAAAAAATTCTCCTTTTTTTTCCTATTTTTTGCTCGGAAATTCCTATTTTTTTCCTATTTTTCTCTGGGAAATTCCTATTTAATTTCATATTTTTTTGTAAATGGGCCGCAGCCCGCAACACCCCTAATATGTTGACTCATGCTAGCCATGCTTCCTGTTTCTGTATGTATATACCAACTTATTCTTTTTTCAGAATTCGGTGTACCGAGAAGACGGTCTATTTATACATTCTACTCTTTTTGGCCTGTTTTCTGCAATCAAACTCCGTCCCATCTGATGAAATCCACTTGGTGCGGATTCCATAGCGTAAATTATTGACTGCTTTGCGTCGGCACAGGACAATGTCTTCAGAAGCGGAAGAAGTAGCGGCAGAGTATCGCGCCACCTTGGAAGACTTGAAGGACAATTCTAAGCCGCAGATTAACGTGCTGACGATGCTCGCGGAAGAGAAGGCAGAGGAGAATCCAGAGTACGCCGCCATCATCGTGGCCACCATTGAAAATCATTTGCTTCAGGTTCAGTTTAGCTCATAGCAGTGGGTTAAAGCTAAAAAAATTGCGGCTGGCTGCAGCAGATATTTTCTTGCATTATGTATTGACATAGTTTTGCATGGCGCTCTAAAAATTGAAACGTCGTCTTCCGCACTTTTTTTATTATTCTAAAATCCGTTCTGCAGCAGCCAGCTAAGTTATATATGTGCTTTGCTAAATGTGTATCGATCACAATATTTTTGTTTTGACAACTGCAGTAGGTTTTAGAACCGTGTATTTATTTATACAATAACATTAGAAATTTTATTTGGGAATATTAATCACTTACCGAAACACGGAGTGCAGTAATAAAATTATATTTTTGCGACAGTAACTCAAAGAGGATGTAACGCAGTCTGAATTTTATGTTTTTTGTTGGATAGATCTCAGTGGAAAATTTTTGTACCTTCGTTATAGTGAAACATGATAGCATTCGTACGATAAAGTGCTCTTATATATACATATAGGTCCCGTTAGCAGGGTTCTTGAGTCGTGGGTAACTGATTCATCGAGTATATATAGATAGAGTATATATATAGTTTTTCTACTTGAAAGAAACATAGTTGTAGTTCATACTGTTGTATTATGTCGGGTGTTGTTTATGGCTGTGTGTATTTATATGTATATATATTGTGCAGAAATGTGTATATATCTTTTCACATGTTTCCATTTTACTGTACGTCATTGTTGTTTTTGTTTTTATTTTGTTATAACTCACTGTTATAAGACAAAATAACGTGAGTTGTGTTCCTTCCAGCCGTGTTGTTCTTCCGTTTAGGGTGTTAACATTTTCTTCAAAGAGCTGTTTCTCACAAACTCCCATTCTGTGTTAGTCATGCCAAAGTGACATGGCTGGTCACAGGTCGTGCCCGTTTGCTGAAAACAACAATATATATCATGAATACCTGTCACCAGGGGCGGATTAAGGTTGGGAAATTCCGTGGGGTGGGGTGCATGGATGCACATTGGGGGGTATGCACCCCCCCCCCCCCCCCCTGAGTGGGGCCGGCACCCCCCCCCCCTCCTCAACTCCCCACCCCCCTCCGATGGCCAAAAAAGTGGTTCAAAAATGCGTAAAAAAATGAAAAACTGGAAAAATTTTTCGCCTGCTGCCAAAAAAGTATATACCCCAAAAATGAGTTAAAAATCGAAAAATTGTGAAAAATTTTTGGCTGTCGCCGAGAAAGGGACCACCCCCCTTCCGCCAAGAGTCGGGCACCCCCGCTCGCCGACTCCCCCCGTGCATCTCTGGACTGGGGTGACGGAAATTATAATAATCATATGCATTATCTTCCATCGTTTCATCTGTAGCAAAAAGTTAGGATCACAAAAAACGAAGGGGGGACTAATTGTCGACTATTTCAGTTGTCTAAAAAAATTTTGCTGCAGTAAGGAGGGCACCACACCGCAGCCCTCCATCCTTTAATCCGCCACTGCGTGTCGACAAAAACCCAGTTACGAAATCCTGGTCAACTTTTGTCAAGTATATAATTATAGTTACTCATATTTCTACAGATTTTAGCACACGTGGGAATGAAGGATTTCTATCTAATCCGCCTGCTTCCCAGATCAGTTTTTATGCCTTCAAAAGAGTCAAATTTTATTTGAAAAATTGCAGTCTCTTCAAGTTACACGCACTTGCACATGCACACTGTGGACATAAAAGCTGGTGGCGAACATACATGGTCGTGGGCGGGGGGGTGAATTCACCCCCCCCCCCAGAAGGCATCTTCCCCATACGTGGGCAGCTACCAAATTCCGGGGGGGAGGGTGCGGAGCAACTTTTCCGGCTATTTTTGCTTCGTGAGCCACTAATTTTTGCTTCGTGAGCTACCTTCAAAACATTCTGGGGGGGGGGGGGGTGAAAAACGCCCACACCCATGTATGATCTTCATCACCCCCCCAGACAGGTGCTTCACCCCTCCCAGAATGCTTTGAAGGTAGCTCACGAAGGGAAATTGGTGACTCACGAAGCAAAAATGGCCGGAAAAGTTTGCTCCACACCCCCCCCCCCCAGAATTCGGTAGCTGCCCACGTATGGTGGCGAATGTGATCCGAAATTTGATAATTCAAAAACTGATCAGGAAATTCAGCAAAATAATTTACCAGAGTAATAATGTACTGTTGGAAATCCCCCTCCCACGTGTTGCGATAGCTTTCATTGGGTTGTTTTCATTGTCAGAATTTCAAGTGGGAGTCTGCGGCCCACTGCGATGACGCTAAACCTGCCCGACAGTCTTGCGATTGTGCTGAAACACCCAATATTGTCCAAAAATACGCAGTCAAAATATATCTGCTCATTATTTACGCAGCGTCTATCTTTACTAAACCTTGGAGTGCAGCTTCAGCGTTTGGTAGACTGATTGGGAGTCACAGAGGTGTTTACTGCTCCAGTTTAACATTAAGGCTAAATTTCTAGTGAAATAAAAATCGTAATAAAATCGTTTGCTTTAATCACGTAGGATCGTAGGAAATACTCATGTATCTAATTTTTAACACTTAGTGAGTCGTAGACATAAATTTTAAAAAATACGAATGGTTTCATTATTATATTCATTGTTCATTGTTTGTTCTGTGAGAAACAGCCTTTGAAAGTATATAGAGATTAGAGTTGTCTAGTCACAGCGTCTACATACGTTTTAGACTATCTAGACTGACGCCCAATTGCGATTATTCCTTCCAAGCATTTTTGACGACGTGGTGGTGTTTACGGTGGTGGAGTTTTCTTTAGGTGTCGCTTGAAAGCATACATGTAACGGGGTAAAAATTTTGGGACTCTCCCCCCGTGAACCACTAATCTTAAATTTTGCCACATCGTGCCATTTTGCCCCAATTTTTGGGACCCTCCGCTCTGGCCCCGCAATTTGGAGGGGGGCTTCCCCCCATGTACTACATGTATGCTTGAAAAAATGTCAAAGTAGTTTTCCATCTTGTTCTTGCCAAGTGATTCCTTAAGAGTTCACACAGGCTGGTTGCTTGAAAAGTCAGTTTTTTTGTCGTGTTGGTCAGAAGCGTGTTTGGTTCACCATCTTTGAATCGTTAGTTTCTTCTGTGGCCAAAGTATTGTTGCGCCAAACTGTGGGTGATGTCTGTCAGATCTGACGTGATATACATTCATCCTCATTATTTATATATATAATTGAATAGACTTGCTAAGTAGCAAGACTAGATTGTCTATCTTAGAAATCCGGTACATAGTATCTGACACGGTGGCACCTGCCGGACATTGACAGGAAAGTCGCTTTTGTATCCTCTCCCAAGCTAGCGGGATCACTATGAGTCCAGCTTTCTTGCTGGAGACGTTTATATAATTGACGTGTTAACGTCTTCAATTCTTAACGCTCTCCAAAAGATATCAGAGGTATCCTGTATATATAGGTTTATCAATCCAGCATTATACAAGTGTCTGAGGATGCATGTAGTCTGGAGTGAGCTAGTTAATATTTGGCAAAATGGAACATTACAAATAGTATTTCTAGTTATTTAGTAGTATTTCTAGATTCTCAGCTTTGCCGTATGGGGAGTTGTAAAGATCACTAGCTTTATTTTTATCAAGTAAAGAAAAGTTTTAGTTAATTTGCATCCTCAAACACTCTGCAAAAACGTCCTGGCATATTATCCGATTCTAATTCTGAGTTTTCATTTTTCCGATTTTTTTATAATATCTTCAACTATGAGTTGCACAAAGTTGAGTCATTCACAGTCAAGTCAAATTTATTCAGTTTGCGGGACTTGGGGTCTGAGAGATTTTTTAAGTGAAACTAAACTTGAAAACAAAGCTTTTATCAAATCGAAGTGAGAGTGGAGCCTATTATACATCTGTACCATACATGTACACGGGGTCTCGGTCTGGGGGGGGGCTTGTCTCGAAATTTTCGACATTTTAGGGGGGCTTGTCCCGATATTTTGTCCCAAAAACGCAAAAATTCCCAATTTTTACCTAAAAATTGGAATTTTTTGCGAAATTCCGTTATTTTTAGCGATTTTTTCGTTTTTTGGTCAACGTTGAAGCATTTTACGCCAATCTGAGGCGATTTTTGGGTTTCAGAGAGGGGGGCTTGTCCCGACGGGTCAAATCTGAGGGGGGGCTTGTCCCGGAATTTCAAATCTGGGGGGGGGGTTGCCTTTCCCCCCAGACCCTCCCATGTACAGCTGTGATCTGTACATTATTTTCTTGTCCCTATTGTATGCCAGGACGTACTTTGCGTTTACGCATAAGTAGCCTAGGGTGGTCTCTTGTGTCGAAAGTTGAAAAAAATACCCGCTGCAATAAAGTGAAAACAGCGAATTCATATTGTGCAGTGTATTCTGTCTGTTCTGTTGTTTTGATTTGCTGCATCGTTTGTTAATGCTGTTTCGAATTGTATTTATGTATGTACTTAACGAAACAGCAACACATGTCCAAGTTTTGCAGCAGAGTGCAGAGCCCGAATGCATGAAAACGAACTAACGAAGCCAACCTATCATATTGAAGCTGGAAGAAATAGACATTAAAACGTCGTTTTTATAGAATCGTTTTCTCACTGTCAACTTTGTGATAACCGATAATGCACTAGTCATTTGTCTCGTTTGTCCAATTTTCGGTGCTCTAGCTTTACAAAACTTGGACATGTCACAAGTGTTATTTAGAATACAGTATAAATATATACTGTAAATTTATCTCATGATTTTTTGCCACTCTCCTACGCTCCAGTTTGGCCAAAAATGCAACTTGAATATTTTCGTACTTACAGCTGGTTGTTTGTTACAAGAATTTCAGACCAAGTCTGACCAAGAAAATGGTGAACCCAGTCCCAGAGAGAAAATAAACACGCAATTTCGTTGCGAAAAGAACTAATTCAAAGCATCAAGAGTATATACAAAAATCACGCCGTGTTTTGCCTCGCCCTCAAGGTTCAGCAATTTCTGGTCAAACTTAAGAGTAAGGTACAAAATCAGTTGCGTTTATTATTATATATTTCAATAATTTTCGGTGACAGACATGGCTGTAAGTATGAATGTGATAACAACTAATGAGATTAGCTGTTATGGCCAAAGTAGAACGCAGGAATGAGTGTATTGTGTGTGGAGTATTTGTTGTGCTGACCTGCTATATTTATTCAGGCTCCGCGAGGTCAAAAGCTCTACGTGCTCTATCTAATCGATTCTATTATTAAGAATATAGCCGACAAGGGATACAGGGAACTGTTCGCCAAGAATCTGGTCACAAATTTCGTCAACGTATTCAGGAGTGTAAGTTTGTCTAATGTTTGGTTTATCTATAGTGTCCTATAATGTATGAACGGTGCTTTGGGGTGTTGGTGAGCTATGAATGCTTGTCATTCAAAATGTTAGTCAAGATAAAAAATAGCCATAACGATGGTTTAAACAGTGTGAACCACACAACAGCTGGATCAAATTTTTGGAAGGCCTCTGTCTCCGACCGAATTTGAAGGTCCTCCCCCCTGACATAGATGCACATACCCCCCCCCCCTGGCCCTGAGGGGGTTCGCCACCCCCCCCCCCTTCAGACATCCGGCACCCCCCCCCCCCGCGACCGCCCACCCCGGGTCCCCCCTTATGGCCAAAAGAGTGCCCCAAAAATGCGTAAAAAATTGCAAAAATTTTTCTCCGGTGGCGGATTTGGGGGTGGGGTCGGGTGAGCCATCCTCCCTTCATACTTGTGTCCGACAGTGTGCAGAATGGTCGAGCTTGCTGAATTGGTGACCTGATGTGTGTGGTTGTGCTGTTTCAGGAGGAGGAGCGGACGCGTTGTCTGATGCACCGCCTGCGCATGACTTGGAATGACTACTTCGCGCGCAGCAAACTGTACCATCTGGACGTGAAGGTGCAGGAGCTGGACCCCGCCTGGCCGGTCGCCGAGCCCCCCCTCCACCACTCACACGCCACCTCCCATCACTCTGCCCCCGCCGCCACCACCGCCACCCCCCAGGCCACCATACATGTCAATCCCAAATTCCTCAAGACCAACAACTCACAGGAGAAGGTATATATATAGGGCTTGTGATACAGTTGAGCGCATGAATGGGACAAGGACAAGAAAGTTTATTTTAAATATTAACGCGGTATATACACACATGCGCAGCTGAGGAAGTCTGGGGGGGGGGGGGTGCGGAGCAACTTTTCCGGTCGTTTTTGCTTCGTGACCCACCAATTTTTGCTCCCGAGCCACCGGTTTTTGCTCTGGGGGGGGAAGCAATCCCCCCCACGCCCATGTATGGGTATATTCCATGACATTTTCATGAAAATTCATTTAGTTATTGAAATTTTCACAACGACAAATGACCTACAATATATAGCCGAATGTCATCTCATTGGTGTTAATGTGACACTGAGTCTGACGGCTAGGGATGGAAGTCTCGGTCTCGGTCAAAACCCGAGACTAGCCCAGTCTCGGTCTCGGTAGTCGAAAAGTCTCGGTTTGTACCCGGTCTCGGTTTTTCAAATCTGTGAAAAATTTTCCTGTGGTCCCCCCTTTGGTTTATATTTTTGGCAGGAATTTTTTTTCGGAAGTGTTCATTTCACCAAAATTTCACACCAAACAGTGAGATTCTGTCAATTTTTTCCGAAAAAACAACTTTACCGCGCTTGTTTAGTTTATCAGTAAACACAGTACATACACAAAATGTATATATGTTTATGATTAGGTTTCTTATTTCATATAATCTTTCAAGTCTATCTGTGTGATTATTATTATATTTTATTTAGTATTAGTGTTTGGCTGGTCAACTTTTTTATGCCATTTGGTTGCTTCACATACTTAACTGTAATTAGTAGGAGTTTAGCAAAAAATCAAAAAAATATGTGAAAGTTCAACTAAACGCACTACTAAGAACTATGCGGTGACACATGCAGTTCGGTATATAGATGAAAAAGGAAGACTCTTCACTCTACTCCCAACTAAAATTTAGTCTCAGGGGCTTGAGGGTGCCCCACTCACAGGGGTGTCACGCCGGAGGCAAAGAATGAAAGAGCGTCACTGCGCGCAGGTCTAATTTTTGAGCCAAACCCTATGTATCTTGGGTGTATTTTAGCAGAACATTGGTAATTCCAGTACAATTGGAGCTATTTTTAACTAAGCCAAACAGTGTCAAAATTTGCTATTTCCTGGCAAGTACAAGGACAAATTGCGTCTGTTTTGGAACAGAGGTCAAAATTTCCCGATATTCAAGAGGACATGGTCCCACAGTCCCACACAAACGGGGGAATGAACCAGCAATGTAACCAAAATTGTCGTGATGTAGCTGTTATTTATGCATAAGGTGTATGACCATGGTCTTGCAATATTACCTAAAAACTTGTAAAAAGTCATCAAATCGATAGGTAAAAAAAAGACAAAAAATGACCTAAAGTCTCGGTTTTGGCGGTCTCGGAATTTTGTCTCGGTCTCGGTAGTCTCGGTTTCGTGGTCTCAGTCTCGGTCTCGGAAAAAAAACCGAGACTTCCATCCCTACTGACGGCCCATTTCTATAGTGGACTAAACGCGTTATAATAATGGAAGTCAGCTGTGGCTGCCGTCGGAAGTCCGAACCGTACCCAAGCCATTCCTAAACTATCACCGGACTAAGTGGATTAAATATGAACGCTTAACATTGGCATACATAGTCAGTCCGTTAAGTCTTGTCAGGGTTGGCGCGACAGCGCCCAACCCTAGAATAGGAGAAAATCCACTCAATGCGGATTTTTGAAATTTAATTTTTTAATAACTTAAAATATATGCAGGCGAATGACTTTTAATTTGGTGTGTGTATCCGCCTAGTGGAAGGCTATATGCCTGCCAAATTTCGAAGAGATTAGTTGAGTCTAACTTGAGATATGAAAAGTTGTCTTTTGCAAACTTGACACTTTCCCTCTTTTTTTTCAACAGCTCTACCGGACCGGACGCTTGTAGGGTTGTCATGATTATATGTTTTTCACATTTAGTTTGACCAAACTTAGAAAGTAACGGGCCACTTTTTTCAATTTCGTCCCCGTTCAGTCTCTGCTGGGAGGGGGGAAACCCCTTTTTTGGGGTCCGAAAAAAATCAAAGTCCGAAAAATTTCTAGCCAACTTTTGAGAAGTCACGCAAGTGAGGTAGCCTCCATCTCTTGCATACAGGGTAGTGTAGTGGTGCTATAGTGCATCTGCTATTTTGGAGTCGATCGTGTAACTGTACCGCTTCGGAAGGTAATTCACGTGTATTAAGGGCTTAGGCTACCTATGGGCAGTACAGCCAAGACGGTTACAGATAGAGGTCTGTCGTTTTGTATGCGAATATAAACCCATATACTGCGCATTGCAGGGCGCTATTAGTTTTGCAGTCAGATTTTCCTGATAGCCAGAACTGGTGCACCCCCCTCCGGCACCCTGCCAGCATGGTTTTTCGTGACTTTGTCAATGTATAACGCTTTAATGGTTAATCATTCGTGCTGTATTGTTATGATGACGCAATAAATACGTGCAGGGGTGTCAGTTGATGTTGTTTGGTCAGCGTCGCGTATGGTGTTTCACTTTGGCACCCCAGGCAAATTGGCAGAAGTCTCAGGTCGCATCAAAAAGTGACCACCTAGGGTACTTTTGGGGTGGAAATTTTTTTCGATTTTTTTCTTGAAATCTCGCTTCTAGGAGTTATTTGGGCCCCTGAACACGAATCTGGGGTTAGTTTTTGCCTATCACCCCCCTGAACCCGCCTAGACGGCCCCCTCAGGGTACCCCCCCCTAGGGGGTCCTCAGGGGTCAAATTTTCGAAATTGAGATTTTGATGTCTCTAGGGGTAATTTGGTCCCCTGAACACGAATCCGAGGTCCATTTTTACCTAGGACCCCCCTGGACCCTCCTACGACCCCCTCAGGGTACCCCCCCCCTAGGGGGTCCTCACTGGGGGTCAAATTTTCGAAATTGAGATTTCGATGTCTGTAGGGGTAATTTGGTCCCCTGAACACGAATCCGAGGTCCATTTTTGCCTAGGACCCTCATGGACCCCCCTACGACCCCCTCAGGGTACCCCCCCCCCCCAGGGGGTCCTCAGGGGTCAAATTTTCGAAATTTAGATTTTGATGTTTATAGGGGTAATTTGCCCCCCTAAACACGAATCTGAGGTCCATTGTTACCTAGGCCCCCCCTGGACCCTCCTACGACCCCCTCAGGGTACCCCCCCCCTAGGGGGTCCTCACTGGGGGTCAAATTTTCGAAATTGAGATTTTGATGTCTATAGGGGTAATTTGGTCCCCTGAACACGAATTCGAAGTCCGTTTTCGTCTAGGACCCCCTGAACCCTCCTACAGCCCCCTCAGGGTACCCCCCATAGGGGGTCCTAAGGGGGTCAAAATGGGGCAAATTTTCGAAATTGAGATTTTGATGTCTATAGGGGTAATTTGGTCCCCTGAACACGAATCCGAGGTCCATTTTTGCCTAGGACCCCCATGGACCCCCCCACCCCCTAGGCCCCCAGGGGGTCTGGGTTTTTGTTTTTTTATCTTTCCCCAGAATCCAGGTCTATTTACCTAGGACCCCCATGGACCCTCCTACGACCCCCTCAGGGTACCCCCCCCTAGGGGGTCCTCACTGGGGGTCAAATTTTCGAAATTGAGATTTTGATGTCACTAGGGGTAATTTGGGCCCCTGAACACGAATTCGAAGTCCGTTTTCGTCTAGGACCCCCTGAACCCTCCTACAGCCCCTTCAGGGTACCCCCCATAGGGGGTCCTAAGGGGGTCAAAATGGGGCAAATTTTCGAAATTGAGATTTTGATGTCTATAGGGGTAATTTGGTCCCCTGAACACGAATCCGAGGTCCATTTTTGCCTAGGGCCCCCATGGACCCCCCTACGACCCCCTCAGGGTACCCCCCTAGGGGGTCCTCAGGAGTCAAATTTTCGAAATTTAGATTTTGATGTCTCTAGGGGTAATATGGTCCCCTGAACACGAATCCGAGGTCCATTTTTACCTAGGACCCCCATGGACCCTCCTACGACCCCCTCAGGGTACCCCCCCTAGGGGGTCCTCACTGGGGGTCAAATTTTCGAAATTGAGATTTTGATGTCACTAGGGGTAATTTGGGCCCCTGAACACGAATCCGAGGTCCATTTTTACCTAGGACCCCCATGGACCCTCCTACGACCCCCTCAGGGTACCCCCCCCCCTAGAGGGTTCTCACTGGGGGTCAAATTTTCGAAATTGAGATTTTGATGTCTATAGGGGTAATTTGGTCCCCTGAACACGAATCCGAGGTCCATTTTTGCCTAGGGCCCCCATGGACCCCCCTACGACCCCCTCAGGGTACCCCCCCCCTAGGGGGTTCTCACTGGGGGTCAAATTTTCGAAATTGAGATTTTGATGTCACTAGGGGTAATTTGGGCCCCTGAACACGAATTCGAAGTCCGTTTTCGTCTAGGACCCCCTGAACCCTCCTACAGCCCCTTCAGGGTACCCCCCATAGAGGTCCTAAGGGGGTCAAAATGGGGCAAATTTTCGAAATTGAGATTTTGATGTCTATAGGGGTAATTTGGTCCCCTGAACACGAATCCGAGGTCCATTTTTGCCTAGGGCCCCCATGGACCCCCCTACGACCCCCTCAGGGTACCCCTCTAGGGGGTCCTTAGGAGTCAAATTTTCGAAATTTAGATTTTGATGTCTCTAGGGGTAATTTGGTCCCCTGAACACGAATCCGAGGTCCATTTTTACCTAGGACCCCCATGGACCCTCCTACGACCCCCTCGGGGTACCCCCCCTAGGGGGTCCTCACTGGGGGTCAAATTTTCGAAATTGAGATTTTGATGTCTCTAGGGGTAATTTGGGCCCCTGAACACGAATTCGAAGTCCGTTTTCGTCTAGGACCCCCTGAACCCTCCTACAGCCCCCTCAGGGTACCCCCCATAGGAGGTCCTAAGGGGGTCAAAATGGGGCAAATTTTCGAAATTGAGATTTTGATGTTCATAGGGGTAATTTGGTCCCCTGAACACGAATCCGAGGTCCATTTTTGCCTAGGACCCCCATGGACCCTCCTACGACCCCCTCAGGGTACCCCCCCCTAGGGGTCCTCACTGGGGGTCAAATTTTCGAAATTGAGATTTTGATGTCACTAGGGGTAATTTGGGCCCCTGAACACGAATTCGAAGTCCGTTTTCGTCTAGGACCCCCTGAACCCTCCTACAGCCCCCTCAGGGTACCCCCCATAGGGGGTCCTAAGGGGGTCAAAATGGGGCAAATTTTCGAAATTGAGATTTTGATGTCTATAGGGGTAATTTGGTCCCCTGAACACGAATCCGAGGTCCATTTTTGCCTAGGGCCCCCATGGACCCCCCTACGACCCCCTCAGGGTACCCCCCCTAGGGGGTCCTCACTGGGGGTCAAATTTTCGAAATTTCTATTTTGATGTCTATAGGGGTATCTTGGTCCCCTGAACACCAACCCGAGGTCCATTTTTCCCTAGGACCCCCATGGCCCCTCTACGACCCCCTCAGGCTGGCATATTTTTCGGAAAAATTTTATGGGGGGCCAGGGGTCAAATGAGGGCCCCCCCCATTGTGGACGGAGGCCCCCCGTGGACCAAAACCTGGGACGGGGGGCGCACGGGGCAAATTTCACGATAAAACACTATTTTTATAAGAAAAATGGTTATTATAGCGCTAGAATTGGTCACCGTAACACGAATAGCTCGAAGTCCTAATTTTGCCTAGGACCCCTCTAAACCCTCCTACAGCCCCTTCAGGGTACCCCCCATAGGGGGTCCTAAAGGGCGGCAAAATGGGGGGCAAATTTCGAAATTGAGATTTTGATGTCTATATGGGTAATTTGGTCCCCTGAACACGAATCCGAGGTCCATTTTTGCCTAGGACCCCCATGGACCCCCCTACGACCCCCTCAGGGTACCCCCCCTAGGGGGTCCTTAGGAGTCATATTTTCGAAATTTAGATTTTGATGTCTCTAGGGGTAATTTGGGCCCCTGAACACGAATCCGAGGTCCATCTTCACCTAGGACCCCCATGGACCCTCCTACGACCCCCTCAGGGTACCCCCCCCCCTAGGGGGTTCTCACTGGGGGTCAAATTTTCGAAATTGAGATTTTGATGTCTATAGGGGTAATTTGGTCCCCTGAACACGAATCCGAGGTCCATTTTTGCCTAGGGCCCCCATGGACCCCCCTACGACCCCCTCAGGGTACCCCCCCCCTAGGGGGTCCTCAGGGGTCAAAATTTGGAAAATAAGATTTTGATGTCACAAGGGGTAATATGGTCCCCTGAACACGACTCCGATGTCCATTTTTATCTAGGACCCCCTGAACCCTCCTACAGCCCCTTCAGGGTACCCCCCCTAGGGGGTCCTCACTGGGGGTCAATTTTTCGAAATTGAGATTTTGATGTCACTAGGGGTAATTTGGGCCCCTGAACACGAATTCGAAGTCCGTTTTCGTCTAGGACCCCCTGAACCCTCCTACAGCCCCCTCAGGGTACCCCCCATAGGGGGTCCTAAGGGGGTCAAAATGGGGCAAATTTTCGAAATTGAGATTTTGATGTCGATAGGGGGTGTCAGTTGATATTGTTTGGTCCGCGTGGTGTGCACTGGTCCACTTTGGTAGCCCTAGCAAAGTGCCAGAAAGGTCAATTTGACAAAATTTTAAAATATTTTCAATTTTTTTGAATAACTGAAAAAGGTTAGTTTGAGTTGCCGAACACGAATTTAACGTCACGTTGACCAAAATTAATGTGTTAACCCAAAATAATGACAAATACGAACAGGCCAATTGTGTACTGTTAGTGGCATTGTAGAAATAAGTATGTAGTGCAGCATACACATGCGCGACTATCACTTTTCAGAATTTATTATTTTCATACAAATATACAATTCAAGTGTCAGCTTCCTGTCGTCAAGTAAAATGGCTGCAGCGGAAAAAGAAATAGGATTATTATAAAAATGCCCTTTCACCAAGGGCAGCAGTGTGGGTAGAATAGGAAAGTTGGTTGATCTTATAGCGGAAAAATGCTAATAAGCTTGTCAAACACCCGGGACAAGTTTTGCAGCCGAATAGGGAAACTCAGCTTGCTAAATGAAGCGGACAAGAGTTGCGTCAGAATAGCAGTCGCCCGACACGTTAGTGCTTTCTGCACCCTGTTCGCGCGAATTAATCAGCCATTATCATCATCTGCACTGTTGCCGGAAAAGTGTCATGTACTTCATTGGTTCTTGATGTTATTTACTAGGCAAGCTACATATGTCCTGAAAATCATTTTTCATCCATAATATATATAATAATCGATCGCCATTCATTTTTATTGTTATATCTATATGTAAGTGTAGTTCAAGCTTATATCAATTCTACAGTTATTTGTATTAACTAGAGTTATATGGTTGTATTGTAACATTTTATGATTCGTATTGAATATTAGTAGTTAATGTCTATATAATAATAATAATACAATGTTAAGTTGGAATACGCCATTACTCATTTGTAATTTTCGAGAAAGATGTCTATATACAAAACAAAAATAGATTGCGCGTAGAGAAATTTAAATGAAATATATACCTGTATGTATCTGTAGAGTATTAATACTTTATAATGTATACACCTGACCCTAAGTCCTGAGTGCTAGTAAGCGTGAAAAATGTTTTTCCTAATTATTCGCGCGAATAGGGTGCAGAAAGCACTAACGTGTCGGGCGACTGCTATTCTGACGCAACTCTTGTCCGCTTCATTTAGCAAGCTGAGTTTCCCTATTCGGCTGCAAAACTTGTCCCGGGTGTTTGACAAGCTTATTAGCATTTTTCCGCTATAAGATCAGCCAACTTTCCTATTCTACCCACACTGCTGCCCTTGGTGAAAGGGCATTTTTATAATAATTGTAACGCAGCTCGATAAAGGCTGTTATTTAATCAGAAGATTTAGGAATGGCATTTTAAAATTGATTTTTGAACCGGTTTATTCAAACTAAAATTAACTTGTTAACTTTTAGGCTCCGCGGAGTGAGGTGCGCGGCGTGGCCAGCGGGAAGAGCGTGGTGCCCCAGCCCCCTCCCAGCGTCCCGACCAAGCCCCCCGTGGACCCGGCCCAGCTCACGGCCAGGCGCAAACAGGAGCTGCATCGACTCCAGCTCCAACGCGAGCTCAGACAGAAAGAGTTGGCTGTGCGCGAGCGGAAACTGCAGGAATTGGGACAGGTTTGCACTCACTCGGCACTCGTTTTGACGTGGCTTTCCCTCCTGCAACCCTGCAAGGCTCATCACATAGACTTATGAATTTCAAAATTATAAAACAACCTAAGCCGCCCCTGATTTTTTTGCGCAAAAACGTTCGCAATTGTGAAAAAAAATTGATGATTGCGAAAAATTTTCAAACCTTTTCGCAAAATTGCGAAAAAATTTTGACGCAGTGGGGATTAACTCGTAAGGTCTATGCGCTGAATTTTGTGGTTTAGTCGGAAAGTATTTCCCATACATCCCCAATTGACCAAACTTGGCCTAAAAATTGACAATTTCTCCGATTTGATCCCACAGGCCCGGACTCGTGCAACTTGGCGACTTGTGTCTAATGACTGTAATTGGGACACATTTCCTTCCATGTATCATCACACCGACTGCATGTAACACTAATAGAAAGTATAATAGGGGTCGGAGGTGGCATAATTAAGAAAAATCTTAAAATGTTAGCATTTTCAGGCCTAGTAGCCGCTTGGTCTAACGAAACTTCTTTACGGCTGAGCATCAATTGTGAAAATTGTGAAAAATTACACAAAATTCTCAGGAGGGCTCCATAAATTTAAATAAAAATGTCAAAATCGTTGCTTTTTGGCCAAAAAGGATGAAAACTGCGTCAGTCTTAATCCTGTATAGGCGGATTAATGTTTTATTAACATTAAATGTAATGTCCACTGCATTAAGTAACAAAAGTAAGTCTGCAAAAAAATTTTGATTTTGCGAAAAAAAGCTTTTCGCAAAATTGCGAAAATTTGCCAGCGAAAAAGACCCAGCCTAAGCCGAAACTGAGTCTGATAATAAAATAACTCTGTGGCTGTGACTAAATCCGAGCCTTAATCTTAACCTAGGGCTAGAGGCCCGACTAAGTCTGAGCTTTATAACCTAGGCCTAGAGAGAGGCCTAAATGTGAGCATTTTTGGAACCACACACACCACACCTGTTGAGCTTTGCGGGAGGGAGAGTTCAGTCTCACTTTGCCGTCTAGCAGTGACTGTTGATTAGCGTTACTTCGCAGGATTGGCGATAAAGCTTGAGGGCGGATGCGTTTATTAGATACAATAACGCTCGGTGTTCTAGTAAAAGTAGCAGTTACGTGTTTCACTCATTTCGATTCACTCAAAGGAATTCCAGTTTTTATCCGTCAATCGCAGCCTGAAGGGCCGGTTTACTCGAAAAACATCAGACGATTCACTCAAAGGAATTCCAGTTTTTATCCGTCAATCGCAGCCTGAAGGGCCGGTGTACACGAAAAACATCAGATAAAAGACAAAATTAAAGCAAAACGTGAAAATCAGTAGTTTTCATTTTTGAATGTGATTTTTATGATATTTTGTTTCAGATGAAAGAGAGCTCGCAGTCGGCCTCAGAGTCCAGCGCAAACTCTGCAGCGCGCAAAATCAGCAAATCGTCCAGCGGCAGTAATTTGCCAGCCATTTCGGTGAAAGGGGAAGTGTCGCAGGACAAGGAGGGGGAGGAGAAGACGGCCTCGCGAAAACCGACGGATGCTACCCGGACAGACAAGTCCATTCGGAGACCTCCAGGCCCCCCACGCAGCTCGGAATCCCAGAAACCCGTCGTCCAACCAGTAGCAGCGGCGCAACCGCCCACGCTTCCGTCCGGTGGTGCTGCTAAAAGCGGCCTGAAGAAAGTTGACGTATTTCGTGATCGATACCAGAAGGAATCGGGCCTGAGCGATTCGATCCCTTCGGGTCAGGGGTCAGCTAGTGCGACAGCTCCTGCGCGACTCCCCACAGTGCCCCCCGTCCAGACTAACGCCCAAGTCGTGCCCCCTCCGGTTGCCCCCACCCCCAGCGCCCCACAAGCTCCCGAGCAAAAGGCGTCCGATCTCGATCTACGCGTATTGCCGATCAAAAAGCGTAAACGTGACGCAGCTGCAGCCGCGGCCGCTGCTGCCTTGGCAGAAAGCGAGCAAATTCTATCGCCGACCACCAGTGAGCCACCGACCAGCGGCACGAATACTCTTGTCGTGGGCCCTCCGGTGGCCAAAAAACCCTCGCCCGTCCCCTTGCTCATGGGGGTGCCGAATTTGGAAGAGGAGATGCCGGAAACGGAACCAGAACCGGAACCAGAGCCAGTGCCAGAACCGGTGGACGGGGGGCCGGCAGAGACGGGAGCGGAGCGTGAGATGGAAACTGATAATAATAGCAATGAATTGCCGTAAGTTTGGCGGGGGGGGGCGAAATGGTGTATAATGATGCTGCTTTGAAGATTACTGGTTCTACTTTTGATGATTTGGTCCTAAAGATTAGTTCTTTTAACTGGCTTTGGTTGATATTGTCTTCCACTTTGTAGCACGTTTATTACCTGGTGTATTTAACCGTACATGAGTTCTAGTTTGGTAAGGCCGTAGAGTCTGTAAGTTTAGGTAATCTGAGGAGTTAGTCAGTGTGTAGCAAGTTGTTATCTTTGGTCTTCGTTCCTGAGTAGAGGTTTATTAATTTAACGTGTAGGCATGAAGTGCTGTCAGCGTTTTACTGACGAATAGTGAAGACTGCGCTATGTTGTGGAAAACTTTCAGAATATATTGTATGAACCAGGGTTAACGTTAAGGAGTTAGTTGCTTACATTTATAACTAGCCACACATTTTCGTAAAACCCAACTTTCTGACAAGTTTTCAGCCGACTTTGGCTTTATATAATATGTATCATAGAGACATAGCAAGCTACCGTTGTGTTATCGTCAACAAGTTGTGACACCTGTGCATTTTGATTATTGCAGCCTGTTTGGCAACAAAGATGAAGATATGCGGCTGACGTTTCCCAGCGGAGGCAAATCCGACTCGCCTGTCGAAGAACCCACCGAGAAAGAGAATGTGGACGCAACCAACCCGCCGGCCGAAAGCAGCCAGTGGCCGCGAGACACCGACCATCGCAGGGAGTCCCCGGGCCGAACCAAGGTCTTCCAGAAGGGGGGACGCGACAGAGCGGTTGGCACTGTGATGAATCGAGCACATCGAGACAAAGGTCGATACGGGGGTCGAGAACGGGGGGAGCATGGCTGGAAACGACACAAACAGCAGCGGTTCGGGGGCGACCGATATGGCGCGCCGGCCAACAGTAACTTTGAACAGCTGGGGGGCACTCGAGTCCCACCCTGGGAACAGCCCCCCATAACTCTGGGGGGACCCGGGGGCAGATTTCGTCGGCCTGGTCTGCAAGGCGGCGGTCGCTACAATCAGAGCGCTGAGGATTTGCTGCTGGAACAGCACAGCTCGTTGCTGAACGCGGCACGCCACCGACTGGATCAGGGGGAGATGAGTCAGCAAGAGTATGATGACATCATGCAAGGACTGGGGCGGATCGGAACCGGGGAGCAACGGCACCGGGGACCTGCCTGGATGGACGGCCCGGCGGACCGACGCTATGGGGAGCCCTTCGGTCGGCCACTCCTGGGACCCGGACCCGGCCATGAGCTGCCCAGATCCGGTTATAATCAACCCCCGCGTCGTAATAACATTGCCCCACTGCTGCACGATGATTTGGGCGGTCCTGGGGATCGTTGGGGAGGACCGGGGCCAAATTATGGGGGACCTCCTCATCGGGGGGAGCGTGCGCCACCAGGAGCAGTGCCTAGCCGTGGTTTGTACACTACAGGAGGGCATCCTCAGCGGGACAGCTATACGCCGCCGCCCAACAATAACTTTCCCCATCAAGAGTACAATCCGTCCCATCATTACGAGCATAACTTGCCACCAGCCCGGGGCTATGAGCCCGGGGGGCACCCACCTCCGCACTTCGGAGGGGGCTACGATGCGCCCATGGTACAGCACCACCAGCCCCCCTCCTTTGAACAGGCCAACCCAATGAGCGACCCCTTCGGCCACTCGCGACCCCCCATCCACTACGGCCAGCCCAATGACGTGCCCGAGCGCATCGACCTGCCACCCTCGGACCAGGACGCCAGGGGGGGCCATGGGCCGGCCAGTGCCGCCGGGGGCCAGGACGAAGAGCCCCCGCCCCCTCCCATCCCGCCCAACAAGAACATCTTCGTGGACGGCCGAGCCTACGAGGTGCAGTACATTGGGGACGTGGCTGTGATCGAACGCAACGGGCTGCCGCATCGGGTTTACTTTGTCGGCCCGCCTCGGGACGTGGTGGTGGATGGGGTGCCCCATCTACTGGCCTTCGGGGAGCAACGAGCCATTACCATTGATGGGCAGCCACATACCATCATGTTTGGGGGGCCGGCCCGGGAACTGGTGCTGGGGAGACAGCCCCTAAGAGGCTCCTTTGGGGGACCGCCCATCCAGCTGAAGATCAACGGCCTGGAGCACCGTATCCAGCTTTGTGGCCCACCGCCTGAGGTCAAGATCGAGCCTGAGCCAGACTACGAGCTGTACCGGTTCATGCCCAGCCAGTCCCGGCCCGTCTACCGTCCCCTCTACGACCCCTACGCTGTCACCTCTGGCGGGGGCACTGGGAGCGGCCAGGGACAACCCCCCCTGCAGCACAGTGGCCCAGTGTCGGGCAGTGGACAGGGTCAGCCACCCCTGCAACACCCCGGACCCACCGGCCCCACCTACCTCCCCCCGGGTCCGGCTGGGCAGCCTATTCCTGGCGCACCACCTGCTATGCCTGGTAAGTCATCATCGCTTTTCTTCCAGCGCATCTTTTTCTATTCTATTTTCAGAGTATTTCAGAGCACGTTTTAGACTTCTTCCATGGTTAAGAATTAAGATAATTCATGTCTAATCCCCTCAAAATCGATGCGTCGGGGGGGAGGGTCTCGAAAATGTGTGCAAAGTTTTTTTGCGTAAATTTTGCTGAAGTTATGGTTTTGGTCGATCAAGGGAACCCTCAAAATTTGGCCATTGACGCCCCCCCCCCCCCAGAATTGTGATCCCGTTACATTCTGTGGTTTGGATTGCCTTCATTGCCATTTTAGTGTCTTTTTGCTGGTTTATTGGAGACCAAAATATGTTGACCCTGTCACCTTGCTCCTAGATTGGTTGGTGTCTTTTCAGAGCACCACTGGCCGACGCCCGCTGCGCCCGTCTCAGCCTCCGGCCCCCCGCCGGTCGTGCCCCCCACGGCCCCGGTCACTGCGGCGGCCCCCTCCAACACGGGCCTAGCCCCCTCCGAGCTGGGCGACCTGTTGCGCAAGCTGACCCAGGCCGGCCTCTTGCCCCAGTCCGGGGGGGCTGCCGTCTCCCAGGGCAACACCTCCCCTCCCCGGGCCGCCCCCCGCGCTGCCTTCGTCTCCGCCACCGGGCCCACTGAACGACGCGCTCGATCCACTCAAGTCCTCAAGGAGTTCAATATGCAGGATTTGAGAGTGTTAGTTGGATTTGATTGAAATATATACGTATTCTTACGGCATCGCCTGTTCTGTATAGGCTTTTGAAGATGTGCTTTAGTAGTAGTTTGAGTATATTGGCAAGTCTAGCGGTTTGTTGTGTCAATGATGACATTTTCTAAGAAGTTGGGATGCGTGCATATTATGCCGTGACCGTAATTCCTCGTTCTGAGACACAGACAAAATTCTTTTGTACTATTCTCTTCGGCGTTCGGCCCGCGTAAAAATAAGTCTAAACAAACAAGTAGGCCCCAAAAGGGGCAAGGTTCCTTCCCCGGTGTCTACCTTTCAGGTTTAAATGAATTAGTTCTCTATTCCATACTTACCGTAAGCTGCTATACCTACTTCGTATCTTACTCTACTTTATAACTAGCTTATTCTAACTTAATTTAAACGTACAAAAAAGTGCTGCAGGATGTTAAGCATCCCGCTGCACGAGCCATTTGGCTCAAAAGTCACACTTTGATCTGAGCTGAGCAAATCAGCTCTAAGAACAAGAAGCGATAAACACTGTCTTCTAATGGCTCTTATATACTGCTGGTGAAACATCCCGGTGCCGATTTTGAAAAAGTACATTGTTACAGCAGTATACATCGATTATTGATTTTTCTGCATATACGCAGACAAAAATCAGCAGGCAGCACCCAAGCTGAAAATACACGTAAAACATACTGGCTATGCAGCCTGCTCAGTAGCGTTAAACGCTATGAGCAGTTAATTTCAAAACAATAGTTCCTTCTCTAGAAGGAACAAGAATGTTAACACTGAGATAAAACCATACATGGGCGTGGGGGGGGGGTTTTCACCCCCCCAGAAGGCATCATCACCCCCCCCCAGACAGGTGCTTCACCCCCCCCCCAGAATGCTTTGAAGGTAGCTCACGAAACAAAAATCGGTGGCTCACGAAGCGAAATTGGTGGCTCACGAAGCAAAAATGGCCGGAAAATTGCTCCGCACCCCCGCACCCCCCCCCCCGGTGGCTCACCCCCCCCAGAATTCGGTAGCTGCCCACGTATGGATAAAACTCGGTGTGATTTTAGCAGCTATTGGTTGTACTCTTGACGGGACGGAAATTTATTTTCGTATTGAAAATTACTCACTTTGTTTTGTCTCATTGTTCAACATTTTTTTGGTCAGACTTTAGCTAGTTTGAGCAAATTGCTGTTCTGTATGTGCTATGTACTAAAGTGGAACCAAAATTGCTGGAAGCTGGAGCAAATGCATACGCGTGATTTGATTACGAAAAGAATAAATAAAATTTCTGGCACGAGAGGACAGAAAGTAGTCGCGAAAATCACGCCACCTATTTCAGAATTTTTCGGAAGCTATCCAATTGTTGAAAATCTAAACTGAGAGCGTTTGTCCTGTTTTCCACATTTAAATCCTTTTTATTTTAACGAAGAACTTTTAAAAAATATTCCATTAGTTATTAGATTATCATAAAAAATTATGATTAAGTAGACTCCACCCACAGTGCAGGGACAGCTTTGGTCGAATTTAAAAAATGGAAATGGTTACATGAATTTTTGGTAGTGTTTCAAGTTTAGTAGTGAGAGTGGCTAGAGTGTCGTGTCTGTGATGTGATTGCGTAAGCAGTTGGGATGCCCCCGGTCTAGGTGGGTGCGCTGACAACAACACTACTCGCACTGAGACACTGCTGACAGAGTTTGGCATGGATTAGGATTGATTGTTGTTGTGGGACTTGGACATAGTCATGGTCATACATGAGCGTGGGGGTTTTGGGGTGTCTTTTACCACCCGCCGTTTACCTAGAAGGCAAACTCGGTGGCTGACGAAGTTGCTACGAACCCCCCCTCCCAGAATTTCCTCACATAGTTTGTTTCGTTTCAGTCGCTACACGTGCGAGATCGAGGGCCTGCACCCGGTGGGCCAACAGTGTGGGATGTGCGGCCAACGGTTCCCAGAGGGCCAGGCGGACAACTACGCCAAACACCTCGACTGGCACTACCACAACAATCGACGCGCCAAGAGCCACTCCAATCGACCCTGGTTCGCCACTGCTCAGGTAGACATAAATTCATTGCTCCTGTTGGAATATTATTGTAATTGAATAGTTCTTGCATTTTGCATTATTTTTAGTGTAATAATATTTTCTTGTATAATTTGTTGAGATGGCCAAATGGTGGTAGGGATCGATGTTATACTAAATGATAGCTTATTAATGGTTCGACACTCGATTCGCTATCACTTGCAATGTCCGTTATTTTGAATAGCCAAAGCAGTGTAAAGCTGGTGATGAAACAAACCTATTACGATCCGCGCTGCGGTGCGTTCACTTTCCTCGTTTCTGAGGCTTTACTTCCTACACTCTGCTCTGTTGGACTCGTAAAATTTGCTTAGGAATGAAGGAATTTATTGCCATTATTGCGGTCCCCATTGGGAATGGATTGACACACCTGAATTGTTACTCTCTTCCAGTTTTTTGCTTTACTAAGTTAGATGATTTGTTGTATTTCAGGACTGGTTGAGTCAAGATGGCCCCGGTGACACGTCAACCTCCCTCAACAAAGGTACGCGCAGTGTGTTCGTAGTGTGAATGTTGTGTGATCAAAACTAGTTGGTATTTTCGCATATTATGTCAACCTTCAACTTACTATCCTAACTAGGTGTAGGAATTTCAAAAACTAAACTGTCTTCTAAAAAATATGCTGTACAACAGGCAGGCGTGTATTTATGGCCACAGATCGGCAGTTAGCAGTTTGAAAGTCCACGGCGTTGTAATATTTTGATCAAAATTAGGTAAAGCTTCGAGTCAAATTCTGATGTTCGGTGTCGGTTCACAGAAGTTTATTTTGGTGGAGCATGGACTACAAGTTAAGAGCAAATGAGCAGTATTGTTATTGTTTAGTGCCGGTGCCGGTGGTTCCGTTGGAGGAGGAGGACAGCCTTCCCCCGCCCCCCGGCCCCAGCGAGCCGCCCCCCATCATCTCCACCGAGTCCGTCCTGCCGGCCACCGATGACGATCAGGTATGGCGTGTGTAACATGGTGTTCAATTTGTGTAAAAAGATTGGTGTGTACTCTTGTAGTAATACTGTAAAGTCCTTAAGAACCTGGGGACAGGGACAAGGACAAATTTCTGCCAGCTATTGTGAAACTTCGACCAAATCGTTTTATTTAACTTTTGCATACGAACTCGACTTGATCCCAACCGTTCGTGCAAAGACTCGGCTCATTTGGTCGTGTAGTTTTCCTGAAACTGCTTAAGGACAATTTCACAAGGACAAGGACAAGGGCAAGTATGAACCGGGCTTAATGGTTTGGTGTCAATGATGACATTTCGTAAGCAGTTGGGACGCGTGCGAATGCCTTGACCGTAATTCCTCGTTCTGAGACACCCAACCACCTCCAAGACCGGACCACTCTCAGTTTCTGTCATACATGTAACGGGGTCAAAATTTGGGGGGGCCTCCCCCCTGGTCGACCAAAAATACCGAAATTCAGCAAAATTTTGTTAAAATTTCGCAAAAAAGTGCCATTTTTTCTAAATTTTCGGGACCCTCCCCTCCCCGGCCCCTCGGTTTTTTTTGGGGGGGGGGGGTCCCCCACATCCTCCCTCATACATGTATGGTTTCTGTAATTAAATGATATTATCTGTCTACGTGAAAACGTCATTTTTAGCCCAGTTTTCGAAACAAAAGTTTGGTACTGGAAATATTATGTTTCTGTGGTTTTTTGCGAACTAGTAACCTGTATCCTATGTTTAGTACGTTTGATTCTGGAGGTACAGTGATTGGGTAAAAAAAGGGTTAGGCTTTGGCCCGATTCTTAGTGATATTATTCTAAATGATGGACATTCTTTTGTCAACAGCGAACATTAATTATTTACAAAAATATAAACGTGGGGCGGGTGCTGAGTGTGAAATGGCATTTATTTTTTTAGTTCGATTTATTGTTGTTTGTTTGTTTTTTTATTTGTTGTTTGTTTTTTGTTTCAGTTCTGCGCGGTGTGCGGGGAGAAGATGGAGCAGTTTTGGGACGAGGAGGAGGAAATATGGAAACTCAGCAACGCAATGGCCATGCACAATCAAGTAGACCATAATCATTTTTGGGGTTTTTGCGGATTTTTGGGGATTTTGCGGATTAAAAAATAGTATTAAAACTTTACGTAATAAAAAATTTGTTAGTTTTTGATACGCCCCGGAAGCCTTATTCTGTCAAAATCGTGGCGTATTCTGTTGTCTTTGTACCTTGTAGCATGCGTTTCAGTTTCAGGAGTAACGGCTTTAATGTGTAGTGTGTAAAAATTTATTGCAATGGAGTGATAACGTTCAATATTTTTTCAAGTGAGGTTTTTTAAATCTGAAAATCATGAATTTTGACTGAAATTCTTACGTCTATCGGCAGCAGCTATTTGTGTTGTGTTGTGTGCTCGTGTGGCACTTTCAGGTTTGATTTGGTGAGTTTTTTATAAAAGTTACACGATTGCGTGATTTGTGACGGTAAGTGAACAGGATCGCTCATCATTGGCAACTGTTTGCATGCAAGCGAAAATCGGCCACCATCATGCTTTTTTGAATATCATTGATTTTTAATGCTGAATTTTGTGGACTTTTGAGTAGAGATGCATTTTTGCAGACATGCGAAACTACAACAACTGAACTTCGTTTTTGACAATTGATTAAAGTTAATAAGTGATATAACACTTAAGATCTGATCTTGAGGGGAGGGGGTGAAAAAACCTCCCATGCCCATTGCCCATGTATGTACCTGCCCCTGCGCTGTACTTTGTTTGTGGGAAACGTAAGTTAGGCCTAAGGCATCAGGTTTTGGAAACTACGAAGACAGTCAACGCTAAAGCATTCTAGTCAGTCAACAAGATGGACTACTGTGCAGTAGTGGTGGGCTGATAGGAAGAGAAGGGATTGGATTTTAAAAATAGGGACCATCCTGAGCTAATGGTATATAGAAATATGCCTGGAGTATGAAGGGTAACTTACTGACCCTCTGGGTCTGGGGTGGGGGACTTGTTTTGAATTTTTATCCATTAGGGGTATTGCTTTTTGCAGCCAGCGAACTGGAGGACAAATTTATTGGGACTTTTAGGTTGTCTTAGAATCGGTGGTCTTAGGGTAAATTCCTTTACCGGATTAAAAGGACTGGACTTATTTTAGTCCGAGGTTTTGGAATGACAAATCGGACTAAACGGACTAAACGAGTTAAAATAAGTCAGCTGCTTAATTTTAGTCTGACCCCATTCCAAAACTACCACTGGACTAAACGGATTTAACATGCACGCTTAACATTAGCGTGCATAGTTAAGTCCGTTTAGTCCGACTAAAAAGCAGCGCACTTAAAGTTAAGTCCGTTTAATCCGAAGGTTTTGGAATGGCATTTTTCAGCATAATTTTTAAACCGTTTAGTCTGATTATAATTAACCGTTTAATCCGGTAAAGGAATAGACCCTTAGCGTTACGCTGTCCTTCCTTAGCCCAGTTGTTCGTATGGTAGTGTTTGTTTGTGCTGTGTTTTAGGTTTATCACCCGCTGTGCTACCAGGACGTCAGTTGTGCCGAACCTCCTGTAAGTTCCCCAAGTGTCTTACTTTCCGGAATTATGCACGTTGCAGTATACAGGATATTGTTTTGCGTGTTGTTAGCTAGGTAGGTCAAACCAGAAAACGCTGGAGTGTATTAATTGGTGTGGGGATTTCTCCCAAAGGATAAAACTCTATTCTAAGTGCTTATGGTCAAACAAACTTTCAAGAGTTGCTGTGCCAGTTGGGAGTATAAATGGGGAGGAGGAGAACTGTAGCATTATTGGCTTTATAAAATTTAAAAAAAATGAGACCAAAAATGGAACCAGTTTGAAGGCTTACGTAGTCCTGTTATTAAGCTGTGTCGAATTTTAAATGACATAATTTAGTTATTTTTTATTTCAGGCAGATGTGCTGGACACCGTGACGACAGTGGTGGATCCGAAGACACTGACCTCGACGGGGGGTGACGGGGATACCACCCCCGTCAGGGACGAAGACATCTGATCGGCACTGGGGGGGGGGGTGTGCTTATTTATCAGACACAAATCAACTAGAATATTATTGTATTATATTGGACTGATTCTGTGCTAAACGACGGACTATAATTATTGCTACTTTTGGATCATTTTTTGTGCTATTATGTCTTTGCATTTTTGCCATATTCCTTGCTTGGGTCTGGGCCGCTGGTTTTCGGCTTAGGTGTTTTTTTGTATATTGTTTGGTTGAAGCAATTCTGGTAATGTTTGTGCATCAATAAATTATTCTGCAGCTCAGCATAGGCAGTAGGACTGGCAGAGACGTTTAGGGAGGCAATCACCACAATAATAATAAGGCAAAAAAGTTAACTTTAACTGAAATTAAAAAAGTGATGGGTTTTACTTCAACTTTAACTCCAAAAAAGTTAAGAGGTCTTACTTTAACTTAAATTGATGCCTGGGCCTTACTTTAACTGTAACTTTAACTTAAATTGAAGCAGTGACCTTTAGTTTAACTTTAACTTGAATGAAAATGGTTTGACTTTTTTGCCCTAAATAACAGCCCGTTGCGTACGGATTTGATTGAACACACATTTTCAGCAGGCTGAGTTATTGTGGTGCTTTATTGTGCAAATAAGTTAGAAAATAATTCGTTAAATCCAATTATTTAAGCCCTAAGGTATATAGTCTGACCAAAAATTGCTGGACGTGTAGACAGAACGAAACTCATGATTTCGCTACGAAAAGAACAATATTCATCCACTCAGACTATGGGGCAAGTCTTATCACAGGGTGCAGCAATTTTTGGTCAAATTCTAGTTCATTTGTATGTGGTCACTCTCCGCTCTCGTCTAGGAACAGCTTGCGCGTAAGCTAGTTTTAAGTTGCAGTTAGGGTTTTCTGCGAACGCGATTTTAGCCATACTGTGCATTGTGGAAGTAAGACACTTAAAGTGAGTCTTGGCCGTCCAAACAGAAATTCACATCGGTGCCTTGCTGTTTTCTCACGGCCAATTTAGGTTTAAGCACAATATGTATGTACTATGTAGGAACTTAGCTAGCTGAATTTATGCCTGTTACTACTGCTAACTATTACTGCCGTGCACATGCAGTCATTCTACTGGTGACTTTCCCCTCATTTGAGAGGAGGCAGAGTTGTGTACGTAAGCTGGTAGATTAAGGCGGTATTAGACTTAATGTTATTGTTGTGTTTTATGGTATAACATTTCGTTGTGATTTTTCTAATAAATAATACTATCGACAATTTGTCTTGTTATTCTTGTTGCACACCGACCTATTGGGGTCGATTCATATAGTCGTGGCTGAAATCACAAACGTATAGCTAAAATGTTATGGTGTCTCTTTTTGAGAGCATGCCAACCAAAAGTAGACTAGGGGGCCCGAGGCACTAGGCCCTAGGGCATTCAGCGAAACCTTCTTACGGTCGATTCATACTTCAGTAGGGCATACGGATAAACGGACAAGGGCACACGGACAAAGCGCGTTTCGTCCGTTTTTTCAATTCATACTTTTTAGGGCAAACGGTATTGATGTTAAAGTTGCCTTGTGAGTTTCAGTTTAAGTTTCCGTTTCAGTTTCTTCAGCTCCTAATTTCGTTTCAGTTTCATCTGTAGTTTCAGCTCCGGAACAAATTTGTTTCAGTTTCAGTTTAAATTTCAGCTCTGCTTTAGTTTCAGTTTCAGCTGAAGTTTCAGCTCCGAGATTGATTTAGTTTCAGTTTGAGTTTAAGTTTCATTTTCAGTTCCAAAAGCATTTACTTCCAGTTTCAGGTTAAGTTTTGTTAGATTTTGCGTTAGCTACACATTTTTACTTATTCTAGACGGTCGCCTGAGCAGCCCTACAAAACCCCAAGCTTATATTAACCCTTTCCTTCATGAATTTTTCTAAATTGCACTAAGTCCAAGCGCTGGCTGGGATTTGTTCCGCTACCACAGACTGAGCATGCTTCCCAGAGACAACTTTGTGGCAGTACTGTCACGCCAGACCATTCGGCCACCTGCTAGCTTCACTCGGATACCTAAGGTATCCTCATGAAAGACATGATTTTGTGAAACATCAGGACGACAGGTTTCACTAGTCAGGAGATAGGGCCAATTGTTGCTCTGAAGCAACATTATAAATGAAAGGGTTAATAAACCTGGACTATGTAAAGTACATACTACATACTTCAAAGTTCAACTGCTATTCGTCGGCGTAGGCTACCCTCACTGTTGCGTCTCTGAAATTGCGCACTTTGTTGCATACCTCCATAATCATGGAGGTATCCGAGTGAAGCTAGCAGGTGGACGAATGGTCTGGCGTGACAGTACTGCCACAAAGTTGTCTCTGGGAAGCATGCCTCAGCGTAGGGTACAACACAAGTGTCACCACGAGGTTAGGGGGATCCGCTGGTGGGGTCGCTGCAGGGTTGCGTAGTGTCCACCAAAACTAAGGCAAAGGTGCCATGTCTTACCCAAAATTCTCTAAAAGATTAATTTTCAGTATGGTATCAACCCTACGTCTTACAGTGCTCCCCTCACCAGTTAGTGATTTGATATCCCTCAAGCCAACATACCCGCCTTTGTTTCGTTTAGCGTTTGCCCTACTCAAGTTGTATTATGCATATTTTTCTTATACTATTTTGTTACTAAGTAGTTTCAAGTTTTT
>JASANF010019454.1:0-25193 GCA_030248245.1 Trissonchulus sp. WLG1_4
GCATTCATTCATTTATTCATTCAATCTCATTTCGGTCTAGTCGGTTCCAGTAATTCTTTGCTATAGTTCCTTCTCTATCAGCAACAAAAACGCGGAATTAAATGGAATGACAGCGAAGATTTTAACTTTTTTTAGATGCCTGAAACATGCGGTCGTCTGAGGCCAAAGTACTGTGAAGCAGTGACGTTAATTTTTTTGACGTTATGAATTGTACTGAGGAATCCAATTTTGTTAATTTTTTGAAGATACTAAAATATTTAAACTCAAACATACAAAGAGAGCAAAACATAAATTTTAGCAAGGAAAAATTCATTGTAATGGTAAAATTTGCATATTCTACAGAAAATTTCTTGTTAGTAAAAAACAATTTAAAAAATTAGAACACAATTTTAGGGCTCAGTACTTTACGGGATTTAAAGGAGTGGAATAATTTTACAGTATTACCTTGAATAAAGCCCCAGAATTTTTTTGTTTCAAGAACGCCTTAATACCTGGGGCTTTATTCGAGGCTGTGGCTTATTCAAGCTCGGGGATTTATTCGAGGTAATACCGTAGTCTTATGTTTACTGTTTAGCACAGAAACGACAAATTGGAGTAAGCTAACTAAACGAGCAAAAATATGACAGCAACTTAGTTCTAGTCCAAACCCATTCCTAAACTGTCATTGGACTAGAGGGACATGGACTTTTTGCATATGTAGTTTAACCTGTTAATGCGGTTGTAAATTCGCATAAAAATTTAATTTCATCCTATATAATATTACTCATGTAATTTAGATTATACAATGACACATGATTTAAACAAACTGAAGAACAAACTAGTCGACAATTTACAAACGACTGAATTAAATGAAAAAACAACTAACTTTGCCCATTACTCAGAGCTAGAAAAGTATGCATTCGAGAATCAGTGCATGAACAAACAATATTCTGCTAATGATAAAAAACAGCTAAAAACTAGAATTAAGCTAAAAGGATTGACAAATTACAACTGACTCACTGCTTTCGACAAAAAATCACTGCTGATGTATCAAAAAATGTAATAGACTACAAAAGATACGCAAAAATACTTGTACATACAAAAGTTCTATTAAAAAGATGTTGGAATCCTTATCATGCTGAGATACACCTGTTGTGATGAATTAATTAGATGAAAGACTGAAAAGAAGGTTGAATTGAACCTTGGCTGAAAACATGTTGTCTACATTGCTACGAGGGCTAAACATTCTTACTACCTGCTTGCTATGCTCAACAACGAATGAGTCACATAATTCGACTTGGTTAAATTTTTGTTTAATCCGCTAAAAAATTTATATAAGAAATAGATAATTATAAATAATGCAAAATAAATAAAGCCAGACTAAGCTGACTAAAAAAATTGAAATAAGTCAGTGGCAAAAATGTAGTTTCAAACAATTCATACATGCCGAATGAACCTACGCTTCTTCTGTAACAACAAACGGTTCATACAGACATGAATATAAACAATAATTTGAGTAAGAAATAGGCAGAATTTCTGTTCTTCATTCATAGTTTTTTGTCATCTAATAATTGCCAATTGTTTATCAAATTATTGAATCAGCCAGACATGAAAAATTAGGGTTTACAAAAGATTTTACTGCAAACTCTCAGTCTGAAGCATTTTCTATAGCATTTGATATACCTAGAACATTGTATTGAGTAATTACAAGTGCTTTTATTGGTTGACGTGTTTAACGCTAACTGCGTTTAAATTAAAAAGATTTTTATATCCCTAGCATTTAAATATATAGATAATAAAAAAATAAAAGCACGTGTCTCAACATTATATGAATGTTGCGCGATCTGCGAAAAATTAAAAAGTGTAAGGTCCAGTCTCAATAAGCTGAACTAAGAAGTAAACAACAAGAATCGTGGAAAAGATTTAAATACAAATTAAGCTGTAGATGTAAAAGTTGAGCTTAACTGCCTCATTTTTGGGGAAGTTATAATCTTAAAAAAATCTTATTTCTATATATTGTTCCTTATTTCTGCTTTTTAGACAAGTTCTTTATTAATGTTACTGTTGGGGCCTATTCCTTTACCGGATTAAAGGGTTAATTATAATCGGACTAAACAGTTTAAAAATTAAGTTTAAAAGTGCCATTCCAAAACCTCCGGATTAAACGGACTTAAATTCAAGCGCACTGATTTGTACTCGGACTGAACGGACTGAACTATGCACGCTAAAGTTAAGCGTGCATGTTAAGTCCGTTGAGTCCAGTGGAAGTTTTGGAATAGGGTCAGACTAAAATCAAGCCGCTGACTTATAGTCGTTTAGTCCGTTTAGTCCGATTTGTCATTCCAAAACCTCTGACTAAATAAGTCCAGTCCGTTTAATCCGGTAAAGGAATAGGCCCTTAGACGTACTTAATAATACACAACATACTACGTCAAACTTTTGGTGCTTTGGACTTTACGAATGAAATTCTCAAGTGTTTAAATGAGACTCAATTATAAAACGTTCTTTCAATTGTTGATACATAGATAATCAAACTCGAAACCCGACCGATGATTTTTTTTCTCAGTAACTTGACCAGTAGTTAAAAACACCTAGAAATTTTAGACGTGGTATAACTTTACCAACTCCAAGCAGCTGAATTAACGCTAAGGTATAGCCTTAACTGAAAGTTCTAGACAAAAAACTGTAACTGCGAATAAGGTGGTTTATGACCTTAGAACCTTGATTAATACTTGTTCGTATCCTTGTCTCTATCGTTTGTCCCTAAGCAATTCCAAGCAAGCTACCCGGCCAAAAAGCCACATGTTTGCATAAAAAAACTTATAATTAACTTCAGTTCGTAAACAAGAAAATAATTGATACTTACAAATCCATTGTTTTATGTATTGTTAGCTGTCAACAGACACCATCGGAATGACTCACGGCCGGGGGATTCGAACCTCCCATCTCCGAATCTGCAGACCATCGTTCTACAGTTGAGCTACTGGGACGATGATGTCTAATGATAATGTCGGCTGTCTCTTCCAGCCGATTTTTCACCAGATTAAAGGGTCAATTTTAATAGGACTAAACGGTTTAAAAATTATGCTGAAAAATGCCATTCCAAAACCTCCGGATTAAACGGACTTAACTTTTAGCGCGCTGCTTTTTAGTCGGACTAAACGGACTAAAACGGATTAATGTTAAGCGTGCATGTTAAAGCCGTTTAGTCCAGTGGTAGTTTTGGAATGGGGTCAGCCTAAAATTAAGCCCCTGCCTTATTTTAACTCGTTTAGTCCGTTTAGTCCGATTTGCCATTCCTGAATCTCGGACTGAAATAAGTCCAGTCCGTTTAATCCGGTAAAGGAATAGGCCCTTGGTATTTATACTGTTCAAAAACTTGTTCAAGTCGTCAAAGCCTTATAAACAATAAAAATTGTGCTGTTTTGAATGTTTTATCGTTTGCGCTACGTTTAGCTTAAAAGAAAAGAACAATATAAAAATATAGTCTGACGACATTTGTTGCCCTTTACAAATCTCAAAATTCACAACTTAGATAAAGTTAACAAGACAGTCAGTTTCCCATAGATCGAGCAGAAACTCAATTTTAGCTCAGTTTTAACATAAAAAATACAATTGAGTGTAGTTGACAATGTAATGAGCCATGGTTTAAGCTACGCTTTGAAATTATTGCAGGTGTTTCTGACACCCTTTCATTCCAGAATGCTTTTTACAGAAAGCTTATGAGCTTGATTTCTTGGTACTAAGCAGATGTCAGCATATTCATACGTTCCGTAACAAAAGATTACTCTTAAAAATATTAATATTAAAAATATTAAAACACAGTTTCTATGTTACCTATTTTCATTACAAATATATTCTTCACTACTATTACTTACGCTTATTTTCCAATACATATGTATTTTCATCACAAATATATTCTCCGCTAATATTAGCAGCCCCGGGGCGGAGTCGAACCACCAACGTACTGATCCGTAATTAGAGGCTCTAAAGGTGCACGCAGCACTACCAACTGAGCCAACCGGGCTGCGGGCTAACATGCTTCGAATTTGCACGTAATATATTTGGATCAATCACACCTACATAATGAATTAATAGATCAAATTTTCTTTACTTATCAACGCAATTCTTATCCGTTTTCAACATTCATGCTTGTGTTTGTTTGTTCATAAAAGTCATTCTTTGTGACTTCAGTGGTACCGTGGTAAGCGGTCATGTATTTGAATCAAAGGATCAACGTTCGAAACCCAGTGAGATCAACTTTTTGAAATGCAAGTCAATTTTTTGATTCTTTAAAAGAGTTTTTGCTCTTAAAAATTAAGCCGTTTTTGTCTTAACATAGGCTTTGAGCTACTCAACAGTGAGTGTGAGTAGCACGATAGAGTCGAAAACCTTTTATCCTAAAATTATGGCCGCGTTTAGTATATTCTGTGGAATACTGACACTCAAGCCTCACATTGTAACCACTGCTCACTCAGCAGAAGAGTTTGCCCAATATAAATTTTAGTAACTTTTAGGTTTTAGTATATTATTTCACTCAGGTTGAGTGAAATACACTATAACATTAAGGTTAATAACACTCAAGTTGAGGAGTTGGAAAGTCAGGAAACGAGCTGTGTTTCGATAATTTGTTATCAGCTGAATAGCTATCATTTTGTTTGTTTTGCTTTTTTCTTGACATCAACTTGAATTCTGACGACGTAATGAACTGAAATTGTGATAAAACAAGTCACTTTGATACATACAAATTTTTATACTTGTTACTTATTTATTAACGTTTTAATTTTTTTTAGAAAATTATTTCTGCATTTCTGAAAAATACCCGCAAACAAAGATAATAAACAGAAAAAACAGTTGCAGATGCTACTGCTTTACTTAATTTACGACGACAGAATCCAACTGTTATTACGTTTGTACATGTTAGAAACAATAATCGTCTTTGATACATATATGCATCTGTGAAAATGTGCTAAGCAGCAGTTACATGTAGAAGCTGTATGTGTTTCTCTAAAGTACATTCTGATTGATGAGTTTTTCTCAGTAAAAACAGATCCGCTGTTTTATAGAAATTCTACTGGTTATATCATAGATGTAGCCACATTGGTTCTTTTATGAATGCTTCTAAAAACAATAATATAAGTCTGAGAAGACAATACTAAAAGAACGAAGAGCAACATTAAGAATACAGCGAGTAGTCACAAAAATCACATATTCTGTCTCAGGGTTCAACAATTTCTGGTCAAACTTTAGTAAGTATGATAAAATGACAACTTTTACATATAGCCAACCGTGAAACAATACCAATTTTAACCAAGAGTGCAAAATAAAAATACTAGAATATACTCTTGTTTAAACTTATCACTACATCCAAAAAAACAGTACAGATAATTAAAGTGTCAAGTTTTAGCTTCATTAAGCGCGTCAAGTTTTGTGCGCTATCACCTGATACCACAACAACGTTTTAGATGAAGTAACAGAAAGCATCAACTAACTTTGCAACCAGTGTAAATACAAGAAATCCAGCCAACAGTATTAAAACACCACCAAATACTGGTATCAGTATGTGGACACAATTGTCAGCCAACTTAACGTGCATGGATTCACAACCTAAAATAAAATTACAAGAAACAATGTTGTGATGAAATCCCCACTTAAGGTGGTAGTGTCGCCAAAGCAGTTTTGCTCATAGGTTGCGAAACGAGAACTTTTTGCTTTGAAATTGCACGTTCACTGAGAAACTAGTGAAATGCCATATGGTGTCAAATAAATACTTCCAGACACTAGACTACCAATATCTACCAATGTTTTGAACCAATCACTATTTGTAAGCTAGACATCACACAATAGGGACATGAAAGTTCAAAAAATCAAGCCAGATATCAGATTGGCCAGCTTGTGAAGTACATGTAATGTTTTGAGGCACAATTTTTTGCCACAAATAAGAAAAATAAAAAATGAAGGTTCGTTTTTCTATTGATTTCAAAATAAGTGTCTAAATATTTTACAATTTATCATTATTGCTGTGAGTGCTGTACAGGTTACGCACAGTTTCACAGTTCAAACAGGCAATACTCCACAACCACTCAAGCAATTTGCACTAAATTTTGTGTGCATAAACTAGAGTATATGAGCTTTGTGTAAAGAATCTAAACAAAAAGTTTTTTAATTGTGACGAAATTATCGAATGTGAATAGGTTTTCAAATTGTCATTTTTCCGACTTTGCGACTTCACTGCTAACTGTATGCTTCATCAATTTTTCTGAAACTTGTGTAAAATAATTGCCTTGAAACAAATTTTTATAATTCAGCCACCACGAGATCATAATCTACTTATTTGCTGTTTTAGTTGTCTTCATTTCCTTTTCATTGTATTCTTTCTTTTCTCATGCAAGTACATTCTTTATGTATTTGCATAATACTTTAATAATTAGCATTAAAACTAGTTCTTTACCTGATTGGAACACTTGAAATAGAGAACAGCTGTTTTTTGTTCACAAAGAAAATCCAATAAATTATTACCTTTATGCTCAACTAAATTTCCTGCTAATATATTTGTATTGTTATCGCGCCTGGTCCCATTTATTCTGCTGTTGTTCAAACCATCGATTGTCGTTGTTGTCGCTATATTGGATTCCAAACCGAAAAAATAAATATATATAAAAAATAGGTAATTGCATTGTGAAATCTTTCAACAAAGCAAGCTAATTTTTGCTAAAGCATAGGCTAACGTGAACAGAACCGTATTGCATTTTTTGTTACACACAATATTTTTTATATAATCCGATATTTAAACTACCTATTTACGACATTAACTAGCTGAAAAAACGATTTTGCTGCAAAAAAGTGCATCTTTTATCACATATTACATATACTTGAAAACAAATACTTCTTTAAAACTACAAGAACTTAAACACTCATAAGTTAACTGACTTGTATCTGTAGATGTTGTTAAGGTGGAAGAGTTTTGACCCAGACCTCCCGCAATTTTTATCACAACAATTTTAGTCTTCGAAGTAGGTGCTGCAAAATTTGTTGTGGTTGTTACGACTGTTGCTGGTGTTCTTGTAATCCATCCGTTGTCATTAACATTCAATGTACTTGTGGTTGTATTTGAATAAATTGTTTGTTGTTCTTGTTCTCGGGTTTCAGTAACAGGTTTAGGACGATACGTCAATACAACAACTTTCTCATTATTTCCAAAACTTGTGGAAATTGGAGTATTCACAATTGTTGTAGGCATTCTGTTCTTAATCGCTACAACATTTGATTCTCCAACCATTGACAACGTAGTTCTTTCTTCTTGTACTTTCGATGACATATTTGTTGTGAGTATAGAAGTAATAACACTTGGGCTTTTTGTTGTTATCGCTGGCTTATTTGTGTTTGTGGAATTTGAGTTTGTCTTAGTTGTATTGTCCCCTGGCGGCAACAACACAATAACCACTTCCACATTTCCTCTAGGTCTCGTGGTTTCTTCAGATCCCAAGGATGTCGTTTCCATTGTTTCCATTGCGTCACTACGTGCTGTAGTAGTTTTCATTAAAAGGCTATATGGTTCAGAAGAGCCAATATTTTCGGATACTTTAGTTGCTTGTGATGCAGAAACACGTGGCTTATTTGTTATTACTAAAATAATGGGTTTTTGCGTTTGAAACTGTGAATGTGGTGTGCTTGTAGTCTTCAGGTAGTTTGATGTAAGCATTGTTATGAGACCGGAGTTTGTGCCATTAATGGCAAACAGTCCTGTTGACCATCGTTTTCCAATTTTTGTCGTTGGATTGTAGTTACTTCCATCACTTATTATAGCAGATGTGAGGCTTGTCACTGTTTGCGTTTGGACGTTCGGTAGCACAGTGGTATGACTTGGTTTGGTGAGATTCTTTAAATACCGGGAAACACTGGGCGGTCTATTCGTTATTACGATTATGACAATTTGTTGTGTGGTTGTTGATAGAGTTGGCAACGCTTGAGATGGTGTTGTTATCACGGTCTTTGTGTTTGTTGCTGTGCCTGTTATTGTAATTGCCGATGCTGATGGTGTCGTTGCTGTCACCCTTTGGAAAGACATCGTTGTTTCCGATACTGGGGCAAATCCTGTTGGATTTGCTCCAACTGACTTGATTGTAGGTGATGTTACCGTTTCTTTAACTGTTGTCGAGGTCGAATATGCTACTGATGCTGCTTGTAGCATTCTTGTCACAGTCGTTGCTGATACTATTGGTTCTGATACTGTGGCTGATGTTGCTGGTATTGTTACGCCTGCAATCATCGTCGGTGGTATTATCGCTAGTTTTGTGAATCGGACGGTTGTTTCTAAAGTTGCTGTTGAGGTCACTGTTACTAAAGATGGCATTGCGGTTGTTTTGAGTATTGAAGTTGCTGTTAATAATTTTGATGATTTAGAATTGAGTACGACAGTCGTTGGTGGCCGAATGGTCACTTTCGCTGTTGTAACTATTGTTTCAGATGTTGTTACCCATCCTGTTGGTGGCATTGTTATTGATGTTTTCGCTATGTTGAGAATTGTTGTTAATGCTGCTTGCGTTGCCATTGTGGTCGAAGTCACAGAATTAGACAGTACAGTAATCACACTCGTCGGTAAATATGTTGTGATTTTTGCAGCTGCACCTATTGTAGCAGATGTGGCTGGTATTTTCATTCCTGTCAGTGGCAATGTTATCATTGTTCCTGGTATTGAAGCGGTAGTCGCTAATGTTACCGGGGTCGTTACTGTTGGCACTATCAATAATAAAGTTAGTGCCTGTTTGAGTACTGTGGTCGATGTTGTTGATCCTGATCGGACAGTAATTATTGTTACACTCGGCGTTGAGATTGTTGTAATTTTCGCAGTTGCGGTTATTGTTGCAGATGTTGCAGGCATTGTCACTCCTGTCAGTGGCAATGTTATCATTGTTCTTGGTATTGAAGCGGTAGTCGCTAATGTTACCGGGGTCGTTACTGTTGGCACTGTCAACAATGATGTTATCGCTTGTTTGAGTAATGTGCTTGATATTGTTGATCCTGATGGTACAGTATTCAATGTTACACTCGGCAATATTGTTGTCACTTTTGCAGTTGCGGCTATTGTTGCAGTTGTTGCTGGCATTGTCACTCCAGTCAGAGGCAATGTTATTATTGTTCCTGGTATTGAAGCGGTAGTCGCTAATGTTACCGGGGTCGTTATTGTGAGCCCTGTCAACAATGATGTTATCGCCTGTTTGAGTACTGTGGTTGATACTGTTGATCCTGATGGTACAGTATTCAATGTTACACTCGGCAATATTGTTGTCACTTTCGCAGTTACGGCTATTGTTGCAGATGTTGCAAGGATTGTAACTCCTGTCAGTGGCAATGTCATCATTGTTCTTGGTATTGAAGCGGTAGTTGCTAATGTTACCGGGGTCGTTACTGTTGGCACTGTCAACAATGATGTTATCGCCTGTTTGAGTACTGTGGTTGATACTGTTGATCCTGATGGTACAGTATTCAATGTTACACTCGGCAATATTGTTGTCACTTTCGCAGTTACGGCTATCGTTGCAGATGTTGCAGGGATTGTAACTCCTGTCAGTGGCAATGTTATCATTGTTCTTGGTATTGAAGCGGTAGTCGCTAATGTTACCGGGGTCGTTACTGTTGGCACTGTCAACAATGATGTTATCGCCTGTTTGAGTACTGTGGTTGATACTGTTGATCCTGATGGTACCGTATTCAATGTTACACTCGGCAATATTGTTGTCACTTTCGCAGTTGCGGCTACTGTTGCAGATGTTGCAGGGATTGTAACTCCTGTCAGTGGCGATGTTACCATTGTTAATGGTATTGAAGCGGTAGTCGCTAATGTTCCCGGGCTCGTTATTGTTGGCACTGTCAACAATGATGTTATCGCTTGTTTGAGTAATGTGCTTGATATTGTTGATCCTGATGGTACAGTATTCAGTGTTACACTCGGCAATATTGTTGTCACTTTCGCAGTTGCGACTATTGTTGCAGATGTTGCTGGCATTGTCACCCCTGTCAGTGGCGATGTTATTATTGTTCCTGGTATTGAAGCGGTAGTCGCTAATGTTACCGGGGTCGTTACTGGTGGCACTGTCAACAATGATGTTATCGCCTGTTTGAGTACTGTGCTTGATATTGGTGATCCTGATGGCACAGTAATCATTGTTGCACTCAGCGCTGAGATTGTTGTCACTTTCGTAGCTGCGGCTATTGTTGCAGATGTTGCTGGCATTGTCACCTCTGTCAGTGGCGATGTTATCATTGTTCCTGGTATTGAAACGGTAGTCGCTAATGTTACCGGCGTATTTATTGTTGGCACCGTCAATAATGATTCTATCGTCTGTTTGAGTAGTGTGCTTAATGTTACTGAACTTGATGGTGCAGATATTACCGGCGCAGTCATCGGTGAGTTTGTCGATGCGTGCGCTAGTGCGTCTGCTGTTGTGAGTGTTGCTGGTATTGACATTCCTATTGTTGGCAATGTTAGCAATCCTGCTATTGTGGTGCTTGTTACCAATGTTGCTGGTGTTGTCATTGTAGTTAATGTCAGTAGTGATGCCATCGTCGTTGTTAGAAGTGGTAGTACTGTTTTTATTTCACTAACCGACGTTGACAGTGTTGTTGAGTTTGTAACTAACATTTGTGTCGTTCTTGTGGTCAATACATTTGATGCTGTTCTAGGTGTTGCTGACGATAGTAATGATGATGTGAACGTTGTGGATGCAAGTGTCGTTCGCCATGTAGTTGTAGAATAATTCGTTTCTAAAATGTGGAAATTATTTTAAAAGATATGTAAAGTAAATAAGGCGAAACAAGGGAATATAGCTTAATTCACCAGGCAGTGGCTGTCCAATGTTAGATGTACAATGCTACAGAAAAAACTCTGGAATCGAAAATGATTGTTGTCGGTAACTAACTGGCACTACTCACTGAATCTTAAATTTGGCCGCTAATCACAGCTAACATAAAAACGAAAAATAATTACAATTATATAGTGCATATACTTGTATTAGGCACTAATTATACTTCAACTACGTGTGATATTATGCTAATGTGCTAATGCTAAAAAATATGCACATGTGACATTTAGCTTTCTAATTTGCTGATGTTACTTAGTTCCAAAAGTACCAGCAACGTAAAAAGTTGTTTTTGCATGTTGCTACCGGCAAGGCTAAGAAACGTTTTGCTTAAACATTTGATGTGAGCTTCTCAAAATTTAATTGCTTTGATTTGATTCGATGTGGGCTTCTCAAACATCAATTGATTTGATTTGATTTGATGTGGGCTTCTCAAAAATCAATTGATTTGATTTGATTTGATGTTCGAATACTTTTGATTTGATGCGGTTTTGATCTAACTAGTGTCAGTTATAAAATTATATGTGAATATGTGATATGGACTATGTAGCCTAATGTCAACGGGATACTACAGAAGGTGGTTTTTCTGGTTTTTTGATTGGTTGGACATGTCTACAACGTAGGTGTAGAACAGATCAAGGGGCATCGCAGATGTAAACAAGCCTTTATGCTGAGAGAAACAGTCATGATATTGTGTGGCCTGAGTGTCAATATTCCATACTGATTGACAAAATAATATTTAAATTCCAATTTCAGCACTAAATATAGCTAGAGTTCTTTTACCAGCCAAATTTTGTGGGCCGGCAATGGGCTGGGCCACAACTATGACCCGTGGGGCGGGCCTAGCAGGTGGTCTGGGGCCGGGCCCGTGTATAACGAGTTACTGGCCGGGCCGTGGGGGCGTCCTGTGGGCAGAATAAGCCACGCATAGCAATCTATTTGCATCTAGTAGGTTCGCAAATTTTGCGGGGCGCGCCACACCTATAACCCATAGGCCGGCCCCGGCCCGCTAATTCGCTGCGACGCGAATCATACACCCATCGAAGTATGTAACAGCAACAAAATTTTTGGGTAACCCTCCCCCACCCCTGGAGGGAACCCACTGCGTCAACTCATTTTTGACCCCACCTCTCCAAAAAAAGACCCAATTTTTATCCTTTTTGACCAAAAGGCACCGATTTTGACAATTTTTGGCGAAATTTTTGGTAAAAATTGCTTAAAATTCACCAAAAAATGTCTATTTTTCAAATTTTGGCCAAAATTTTACTTCCGCCGGGACCCTTTTCCCCTTGGCGGGAGCCCCCTCCCTACCCCTAGACCGAATTTTGGGTAGTCTTTCCCCCCATCCCCCCAAACTACATATATGCGATCGAACCGCTTTGCCGCAGTATGTATACCCTATATGATTACGCATTCTCGTGTCCTTAAGCTGAGACTAGATTTTTACGAACTAGAGATAAATTTTTCACGCTGCATCAAAACTAAATCAAAACTGCATCAAAACTGCATCAGAACTCAAGCAATTTTCATTTGATTTGATGTGGACTCCTCAAAAATCAATTGATTTGATTTGATTTGATTTGATGCGGACCCTCTCAAAAACCAGTTGATTTGATTTGATTTGATGCGGACTTCTTGAAAATCAGTTGATTTGATTTGATTTGGACCTTTTGAAAAACGATTGATTTGATTTAATTTGCTTTTGACCTTTTGAAAATCGACTGATTTGATTTGAGTTGATGCATTAAAAATCAAAACTGCATCAAAACTAGTTTTGATTTGATGCAGTCTCCACATCAAAACAACCCTACCCTATAGGTGGCTTTCACAACTGTGGTTTTTAAAAACCAGGGTTTTGCGTACGTTTTCATGATTCGCACATAATTTCATTACGAAATATCGCTGATTCGTTACAAATTTTGCAGATTTTTCAAAACCATGATTGCTCAGTTGAAACGTCAAACCTGCAGCACAGCAAAATTTTGTTCTGCTGAAGTTTGAGCTGACCCAAAACCAAGGTCTTAAAAAATTTTTAAAATTTGTGTTAAAAAATCCGGCAACATTTCGTAAGAAAATTATGTGCTAATCAAATGAACACGTACGTAAAACCATGGTTTTTAAAAACCACCGCGGTGAAATCCACCCTATAACTAATCATATGCTTTGCAGTTGAAATAAAATACAAACCAAAAAATTAGTTGTACACATTGCTCATAAAAAACTAACGTCGATATTGGCAAACAATAGCCATAGTCGTATCACAACTGGTAGACATCATAAAGTACGGCGCGCCTGGTTTTGGATCGGAAAAAGTGCAGCCTGGCAAACGAGTGTAATTGGGATGTCCATTTTCATAGAACAAGTTAACGTTCTCGCTAAAAATTTACACGGACATGAAGAGTATGTATTTTAAAGTACTTTAATGGCCAGTTAAAAAAATCTGATCGGTACATCAACTACACTATAAAAAAGTATGTATACTATAAAATTGCAAATGTTGTACTAGGCAGTAGAGATGGGACCGGTTTCACTTTACCGGTTCCGGTTCCGGTTCCGGTTCTATAAAATTGCCGGTTCCCGGTTCCAAATTCGGTTCCACTTTTTTATTGATGATTTACGTACTTTTTTCTATTTTTATACTTTACATATATTTTTTACGCTCTGATGACTTTATAATTGACAAAATAGCATGAATTTCCAAGATGTAAGTATACAGAGGATTACCTGATCGATGTAATTGCCTTTGTACTGTTTTCTGTCGGAAAATTTACTGTCGCATGTGACTGCGCACACAAAATCTAACCTTTCCTCAATTTTAAGGTGGCGCTCTGACTAACCGACTTTGGGGAATAAAACGTTTCAGTCAAGTTTTCATTGGTTATCTCAAGAATGAAAGTTTTTCAAATTTAAACTAGCTTTCGTTTGATATAACGTCAAATTTTGGTGATCTTAAATTTTTAACCAATTTTTCAATGGGAAAACCCGTCAAATAGATATACCAAAAAATTCTATATGGCTTTTGGTACTTTTTAAAACAGTTTCATGCAGCAGATTGCAAGCTGCAACTTTTTGAAAAGTCGTATGTGTAGGCAAACATTTCTACAAAAATTTCCAAAATACGTTGAGCAACATTGATAAAAATACACTATTTTTCAAACAAATTTTTCAACAACTACTTTTTGGCTTCTGAAACTTTTCTCATCGGATTTTAGTACTAAAAAATTAGTTTTATTTTTTGAACGTACGCAGTACGTATAACGTACGTAGGCAGTACTTAACCGCACAAACTCTTAGCCCACTATCAATGACCAGCAAATAAATAATAGTCTCCATTATACTGAACCTCTCACAATGTAAAATCTTTTGGTTTGAAGATTAAACATGCATTGTTTTTGAATACAATCAATAATATGTTAATCAATAATCAACAATATGCTTAATCGCAATAAATTACTAGTAAAAAACTACATCAGTTGTTTTTCAGTGTCGATTTGACTATATGTGTTGACGCCATCTGTTGACTTTCCATCAATCCAAATTTTGACATTATCCACATATGGAAACATTGCAGCAATGGCCCTTAAAAATATAAATTTGCTTTGAAAATGTCATTGTTTATTTAAAAAAAACCCATCAATAGATGCTAGACGTTATGCTTTTTATGCATTCGTTAGACAATCACATGATTAAACTTTCAAGTTTCTGCAAATATTTATTTTATAACATTTTATTAAGAAATACTACCTATTTCTGCACCAGCAAAACCACAAAAGCATACTAAAAACAGCAGAAAATATAATTAAAATTAAATTAATTAATCTATTAAATTTTAAATTTTTAAGAACACCTTACGTCGACAGTACGCGAAACATGTCATATTCATTTCTGTTTTCAAACCGCGGAATTGACGTTCCTTTTGGTGCTGTGCCGTCACACATTGTGACTGCCTCTTGACTAGTTCCGTAGTTTGGTACAATGAGTCCGTTTGAATCTGTCGCATGAGGCCGATAGCAAATACCATCTGGAGCTGCGAAGTATGCATTAGGGCAATTTCCTACAAACTTGAAAAGTTTTATATGGCTAAATTATTGGTTGCACTACAGTATTGTATGGTATTATGCTATACTATTATATATTATATATACTATATACTGTACTGTTGTATATTACAGCGCAGTTTACAAAAAACTATTAGGACTTTTTAAAAAGTATCACATAGCTCGTAAATTGATAAATTAAGAGCGAAAAACTTAACTGACATAAAAAGTACCTTGAGCCAGTGACCACGGCGTTACTTTTGATTCAACTGTCTGTTTCGCCGGCGTCACAGTCTCTGACAATGTTGAAGGTACTATACGGATAGTGCCCGCTAAAAAAAGCAATCAGCAGTGTAACAAGAAATAACAAAATTAACTATCAACAAAAGTTAACTATATATAGTTGTGATCGTGACTGTTAAAGCAGTCATTATGAATGACACCACTGGAAATATCGTTCTTGGCGCGGCAAATGCCGTTAGCGTGCACATGGCTGTGGAAGCAGCGCAGATCGTTGTTCCTTTAACAGCAGCCGTGGTAGTTATGTAGCAATGTCGATATTTTGGCGGCCAGTGACGTGACTATTGCTTCTGCTACTACCGTTATGTTTGTCAATGGTCTACATACTTTTGCGTTGCCTTCTGTTAGTGTAACTGTTGTCGCTGCTGCTTAGACAATATAATGTCTGTCATCGCTGGCTGCTTTGTTGTCAATGCAGTGATCGTTGTTTTTGTCCCAAATGTCAAATCCATAGTGGTTGCTGTGTTAGTCACATTTGGACGAGGCGTAGCTGATAGAGGCAGCTATGTGACAAATTTCGTGTATTTCTAACTCTTTTTTAACCCATACTGTTTAATGCAACTTGCATTAACTCTTGATGTGGCAATAAAATTTCTCTTGGTCCAGACTTTCAAAAGCAACTGCAGTATAAAAAGTAGTGGCTTTCGAAAATGAACTAATTATAGCTACCATTCTTTCAGTTTATGTTGTTAGGTACACTTGTCGACATCGTTATGGTCTGTGAAACAACAGATAATATTTTACTAGAGTTTATCTGTTCAAGTGTAGTTGAAGTAATACCTAAAGTCAATGCTGCGAATGTAGTATAAACTGTTTGTTCGCTACTAGCAGTAGTCATGGTTTTCTGTGCGGATACCAAAAACGTTGCTGAACTATTTTCTGTGCGGATACCAAAAACATTGCTAAACTAATTGTTGTCGTTAGCATTGAATTCTGCTGTACCTGTTGTTGCTGGCAGACTAGTTGCTTTTGTTGTAAGCGTTAGTCTCAATGTTGTGATATCCGGCATGACTGTTGATGTTGCTGTTGTTGCTGCTAAGTCAACCACAGTTGGTGTTGTTGGTGAAGTCTTTGTAGCCAGTGACAAGATGGTTGGTAGCGTCGTAAACTCAATTAAATCAACTGCTGGTTTTGTTGGTGTTGTCAATGAAATAACACTTGGGGCGGTCGTTGCCAGAATTATAGCGGCAGGGCTTGTAATTGTTGTTGTTTGTGCGATTGTTGATGTTGATATTGTTATTGGATCCACTGAAATTATACACTTAGCTTTAAATATACCTATGTCTGGGTTCATGTTTGTAGGATAATTTTAATGTTCACATCAGCAACACATAAGTAACTCTTCCTCATATTATTTCAGAATACTGAAATGAGGCGAAAAATAAGTTTAGTTATTTACAATTGTTACAACATTTAGCCTGTTGTAACGAAATCAAAAACACCATCGTCTCTTTATGTAAAACATCTGCTAACTGCAGTGATTGTAACCCATAAAGTGTCTCTACAATGTAACCACTAGCAATCAGTCAATTGCGTTGTAAATATACAAGTGAGCTGCAACTAACTTCTTATTTGGCAAACGACAAGTTTGCTGAGGCTGCAATCTGCCGCCATCATTAGCTGGGGTCCAGTGGCTTTTGGATTAACATAAACGCAAGCCGGCAAAGTAGTTTTATCCGGTTCCAACAAATCCCAGAACAGATTTTCGCCTTCACTAAAACACTATGCCTTTTCATAAATACAGCAGCACGAACAAACGATGTCAGCTCAAAGTGTTAAAGACCGAAGAATAGTGTGTGTGAAAGAAAGAAAGAAATGGAAGCGCCGGAAATCCAACCCGGGTCGCTACACCACCTCCACAACCCCCCAAGTCTCATAGGCCTATTTCTTACTTACAACATAATTGATGTTTATATTCATTATAGGTATCAGCCTAGAATGGACTCTGTTAGGCGTTTAATAGACGAATCACAACCACAAATTAACAATTAAATATAAGTTACGTACACAAGTTGTTTGGTTGGATCGTAGTGACTGTACACTTGGTCTCCATTCGTCGAAATTCCATCGATCCACAACTCTGTGTTTGGCAAGTATGAATAGACGCTTGCCAGTGTACTAAAACACAATAACAGTTTAAATTTAATTGTATTTTGAATTTAAAACTTTAAAACAATCAAACAAAAGCGATAAACTAATATATCCTACGCTGTACCATTTTTAGAATTCCTTGTATTTTGAAATAAAAATTCTAAAACATTCAAACAAAATCGCTAAAATAATTTAACCCGTTCATGCGCACTGTGAACCTCAGGCACCCCACCTTGTAGATACCCAATCTGGGGCTATAAATATTAGGCAGCTTATTCTAGTCGACTGATCTTCGAATTCTTTTTTCAGAAATAGCAGGTCTTTGCATTTAGTGGCACAATTTTAATCATGCTGCCACACAACGAAACCTAAGTTTAATTAAGCAGTGTAAAAATTTGACTTTTTTTCATCGCAAAAGTAGTATTTTTTATGGCCTTATTACAATATTTGATCGCAACTCTGGCAGTCAACTTTTGTGCATCAGATACCGCGGATATTGTACCTAGTTTATTTCTAGCAGTCAATTATGATAGGCGCACGGTTGCTGTGTTAATACTCTAGGGTGAGGTTCATTATGCCTGAGCGATCACGCAACATTTGCACGAACTTTCAACTTTGAGCGCTTATAACTAAAAAACGGTGATTCCTAGACCCTTGACCGACTCACTGTGTTTTGTTCACCATTAAATTCTCTATTAAATGGTGGTTTCGAGAGGTCTCTACGACGCAGGTAGCTCGACCAATGGCCAAAAAACTGGAAGGTGTCAAAGTCGGCCTGACTAGAGAGAGAACCTCTGGGCGTCAAAGCGTTAACCTACGCTGTACCATTTTTAAATAAAATAAGTTAATACTTAGAAGACAATAACATCCAAAAATGTCACGGTAAAAACAACAATGAAAAATACGTATATAGCTACAAAATAGATTATGTATAGTTAGTTTAGCTTTTTATAGAGCTGCAAGCATATCATGCATCTTTTTTGTATTTCAAACACATTTTTGCATATCATTTATGTATTTCATAACATCAAGACGACTTTACGACTTCTTAAAAGATTCATGTAAAAGTATGCTAAATTGAACTCACACAGCAACCGCCCTGAAATTGATATATTCGTCTAGGCTTGCGAACCAGGCGAGGTTGGACTGTCCTGCGGGATAGGTGTTGGTGCACTCTTGCACTGCTTCGGTGGCGGTGCCGACCACTACATCCGGCAGCAAGCCCGCGGGAACGCTAACTGGCTTGTAGCAGTGCATGTCTACGGCTTGAAACCAGCCCCCGGGACATTGGCCTACAGACATTTCATTGCATTACATTTATTTAGTCGTTTTCTGAACTAAATTTACCGGGTCCCGTATTTCCTCGAATAAAGCCCCAGCATTGAATTAAGCCCCTCCCTTGAATAGAACCCCCATTTGAATCCTCACGACAAATTAAAGCTCCTGTCATTTAGTAGCCCCTCCCTTGAATAGAACCCCCATTTGAATCCTCGCGACAAAACAAAGCTCCTGTCCTGAATAGAGCCCCCATTTGAATCCTCACGACAAAATTGTCTTGAATAGAACCCCTCCTTTGAAAAGAATTCCAATTTGAATCTTCACGAAAAATAAAAGGGATAGGATTTTATTCGACGAAATGCCTACATAGACTGTAAATTTACGCTTAGAGGCTAGGTAGGCAGGTTCGCAGCATTGAAGTGATCTGAAGCCAAATTACCTTGCGATATCAGCGTGCTTGTGTGTTCACTGATTAGCTGCTCTTCAGTATGATTAATATTCTTATACAGGTCAAACTTTGGTTGAATCTTCACAAAGTTTTACAGTTAGCAGTTGCAAACCATTTTGGTAGTGTCAGTAGTTTTCCCAAAAATGGCTTTAACCCTTTCACGCATACTGTTACATCAAAATTGCACTCTTACACTAGTGAAACCTGTCGGCTTTATGTTTCACAGAATCTGTTACTTTATGAGAATGCCTTAGGATCCGAGTGAACCGAGCTGGTGGCCAAGTGGCTAGGCGTGACAGTCCTGCCACAAAGCTGTCCCTGTGACGCAGGCTCCGTCTGTGGTGACGGATCAAAACCCAGCCAAAGACTGAACTTGAACATTTTTGAACTTTCATGATATGCCCAAGATTATAATTTCGCTTGTTATCACAATTACATGTGGTTTAAAGACAGTGTTGTGCTTGTGAAAAGGTGATTGTACCTGTCTTGAAGCAGTTCAAATACGCTTCAGAGGTCAAGTTTGTTCGGTTTAATTAAGTGCGGCAAATTATTTTAAAAACAAGTTAAGTTTTCGGCAAAAGTATTCAGTAAGTATCAAGCATACACTTTTAAGTACATTGGCCGGAGGCCATCGTAAACCTGTTGGGCCAGCGAAAGGTTTATTTCTTAATTTGCATGTTTTCCATGAAAAGCCTATCCTGTTACAGCCACTGAAACTGCAATATCTCAGCTTAAAGCTTTCGGCAGTTGGAATTTGAAAGGTAGATTAATTACTTAAGGGGGTAGTGTCGCGAAAGCAGTTTTGCTCATAGGTTGCAAAAAGAGATCTTTTTGCTTTGAACTTGTACGTTCCCTGAGAAACTAGTCCAATGCTATACTGTGTTAAATAAGTACTGCCAGACAGTAGACTACCAATATCTACCAATATCTTGAACCAATCACCGATTGTAAGCCAGACATCACACAATAAGGACATGAAAATTCAAAAAATTCAGCCAGATATCAGATTGGCCAGCTTGTGAAGCACACATAACGTGTCGACGCACGGTTTTTTGCCACAAATAAGAAAAAAGAAAAATGAAGGTTCGTTTTTCTTTTGATTTTAAAATAAGCGTCTAAATTTTTCACAATTTATCATTATTGCTGTGAGTACTTCACTGTTTACGCACAGTTTCACAGTTCAAATAGGTATTACACCGTAACCACTCTAGCAATTTGCACTAAATTTTGTGTGCATAAACTACAACATATGTCCTTTTAGTCTATGTAAACTAACTAAACGAATAAGTTGATAATTGTGACGAAAAAATCGAGTGTGAATAGGTTTTTAAAACGTCATTTTTCCGATTTTGCAACCTCACTGCAAACAGTATACTGCATCAATTTTGATGAAACTTGGCGAAAATACTTGCCTCAACATATATTTTCAAAATATATAAAGAACGATGTCGTATCTTTTTTTGAAAATGTTTTATAGTTACGCAAAATCGACTGCTTTCGCGACACTACCCCCTTAATTAATAATCTTAAATAAAGATAAATTACTGAACTTCATGTTTGCTCATGCATAATTGCATGATTTATCTTAATCTCATGCATAATTGCATAATTTATCTTGCAAGCTCTGTTGCAAATAAGTTATGACATTTTAACAGAACACAATACCACCGTCGATTTCTAACATAGTATGATTATTGAAGCATCAGAACTGACTGGCCGAGTTGTTAGTCTGTTAGGTTCGCAACCTAGAGGGGATGTCGTTGTTTCCTAGTCGAGCGCTTTTTGTCAGACCTTTGCATTTTCAAACTACATTCTCAGAATTTCAGAAACCACTAAAGCAGCAACACACTGATTTTACAAGGCATTTTAATAGTGACAGATGCATAGCTAAGGTAAAAGACGTGCAAAACACACTCCGCACATTGACATTTTAACGCTAGCACTGTGTTAAGATACCAGAATCAAATTAAAGACCAGTTGGGCCGTGGCCCAACAGGAATAAGTATTATATTGTGACACAACATTTAATGTAATAAAAGTAAGCCTTCATTATTGATTTGGCTGGCTTATGATGGCTCAATTTTTAATGTTTGAACTTCAATTTTATATTAATCATTTTTATTGCTAATTCTTTTTTCTGAGTGACGTTTCCAAGTGTCTGGAATCAAACTATCCAAAGAAATTCTACAACCCACCCTGTGCGATTTTGAACAAGGGGTCCACGCCTTCATGAATGATGTTGCACTTTGCCAGAACTAGCAAACCTGAAAAAGAAGTCTACTTACAACCATTTTTATCAATGTTTCAAACTAAATAGTTCGGCTAATAGACATTCGGTTTAGTCAAAAATAATACTAAAAACTTACGTATTGAAAATGTCCTCTACACTCAAATCCTGTAAAGTACGAAATAAGTGTAAACAAAATAATCTTTATCAAACATTTAGATTACCTGACATAAAAATACATGCAAACTTTGCTTCCATTAATGTCATTTCAAATCCGTTTCTTAACCCACAGCAATACTAATAGTAATACTAATCATTTAGTTCGAGAGCTTTAAGCCAAGTCAAGTTCATATAATAAGAACAGTCCCGCCAAATACAGAAAAGCAGGCGACTTTTAAAACTATTACCAACTGATCATGCAATTTAGTTGATTAACCGTAATCTAGTTTGTCAGTTTTGTTATTGTTAAAACCATGTTCAAACCTAAATCTTTTCTTTTGTAGAGAATCGGGAGCAATTTTGCTAGCTAGTTAAGCCTGGTCTTAATTACTTTCATTAGCTTCAAAGTGAACCTGCAGAGATGTCTTCTGGAAAACAAAAAAGAACACCTACTGACTTGACCATTGCTTGATTTTGAATAAACTAACTTCTAGCGTCAACTTGTACTTTCGGTCGACTTCAAGCAGTCTTCTTCAAAAAGTTGAAAAGTTAAAAAGTTAGTTTTTCCAAAATCATTGCTGACGGGTGAATGATCGTTTCCTTAGCTTTAAAAAGATTGACTGTTGAAAATGAAAGCAAGAGTTAATGATGATAAAAGTCCTATGACATATTTCAATATTATTTACTGGTTGTGTTTGCATGGTGGCTTGCATGGTGGCGCAAAATAAATACAAAAATCCGAAATTGCGGAATGCAAATTTGTGTATCTCGCTTTTTTGCGTAGGTATATTTTACAGACAAGTGAGTACTATTTAACTATTGTTTTGATACTATTGTGATACTTTTGACATATACATATACATATGTATATATGTATATATACATATATATATATATATATATATATATATATATATATATATATATATATATATATATATATATATATATATATATATATATACATATGTCGGCATATGTCGGCCGGCTAGCTAGCCAGTCACCAATGCTATTAGTAACTTTTACTGCTTGACCAATCAATACCGGTTTTATCCTTAAAATCGAATCTGATTGGTCATTTTTTATTCTTATGGTCAATAATAGCGGTCATTTTTTTATTCTTATGGTCAATAATAGTGACTTTCGAATTGATACACTATTTTGCTGCTTAAAGGCGTATAGTTTAGCAATAAAATGTGTTCTGGTAATGTTTCATATACCAAAGTTGTTTAAGTAGGGCACTGCACCATAGTTAGAGTTGAATAATTACTTGTCTACTAAGAGTGTTTCATGTCACACTGGAACTCCGGGCATTGCCTGACTCTTAGTAGACAAGTAATTCTTTTTTGCTGTAAAAAACTAAAATAGCGTCAGGCACATTAAACTAGTATCTAGCTTTAGCATCAGAAGTTAGCTTAGAAACTTTAACACTATACACGTATATACCGTAAAAACCTAGTTAGATTTCATTTGTTGCAAACACATGCACATACGCGCAGAAGTTCAATGTCCATTCGGTGCAATGCAAAAAGCTAGTTTCAGTAAATGATCATAAAATCAATTTGTTTAGTACAAAATAATATGCAAAACAAGTTAGAGCAAATACAACAAAAACAGTAGGTTTATGCAAGAAATATCTCAAAAAGCATCCCAATAACTTTACAGAAATTTGACATTAAAAAGGTATGAAAATAAATAGAAACGCCTTTATAAATGGAAACTCGCATTTGTCAAACTGATCTAACGAATACGTAGCAAACAAAATCTTCTAATCTTACTCAATAACCACATCATTTTCAGGAAAAAATCTGCATTTCTGCATGAACGACATATAAGTACAAAAACACAAACCCTCATAATTTAACAGCAAATCAGCTCTTTAGCTAAACTACTGTGACAAATCTGGACCAATTATAGCCATTACTCACGCCCAAATAACGCACAAAAATCACACAAACTCAACCTTGTGTATAAAATGAGCCTTTAAAGTCAACAAAAAACACTAAATTTTAGCTAACACCAGACCAGCTATGTGAAATTTTGGTTTTTCTGACAAACAACGCAAATTTTTACTGCTTTATAGTTATATATTTAATACAAAATTAAAACTTTCAGATGCTTGAAGTAAATTTGAGCGTTATGTAATGAACAATAGCCCTTGTCTACATTGTCCATGAAATTGGTTGAAGTATAGTGACATTAAGTTCAGAAATCGTACTAGTCATGTAACAAACAACACACAACTCGGACGTCCGTCACTGGATCACTAATTTAAAACTAAAGTGGTCACTGTAGCTAGTTATGTAGCAAGAGTGGTTATCCTTTTGACGCACGTGTTAACACATTAAAAAATTGCAATCTAATTGAAAATTTTAACGAAGATGACCCACACAACTATGATGATACTTTTACGATACGAAATTACTCACCAAATACAGAGTAACTGCACAGCTAACACTTTAAACATTTTGATATTGAGCCCTTGATTAATCCTATGTTAGACAAAACTAATCAACTGAAAAAACACCTGCACATCCACATGAAACAATTTATACTAACAGACATAGTCTATAATAAAAACTACTACTCACAATAAACTCCCAGAGAATACACCCACAACTTCTAAAAACCACTCACGACTAACAAAAAATACAAAAAAACATGCTAAAACAAGCCTATTATTAACACATATGACTGTAAAAACCAACAAAAAATAACCAATGTCTCATTAATTTACAACACAAAGCCACAAAATTCCAGAAAATACTTGCATTTAAACTGATGCTCAGTTAAAAAATCACTAAAAATTATATCAAATCGTACTCTGACCACAAAAACATACTCGCTATTAAATATATGCACAAAAATAGTAAAAAAAGCAATGCTAATACATAAAACCAAGGAATACCCAGGAGTATTTTAAATCCGCTAAATAGTTAAAGATCTCTGAAAATTATTCAAAATTAAACTACTATTTCAGTAAAATTTAGTAAACACCGATATGACTCATATTTTGACCTCATACAATACGGTCATGACTACGGAAAGTTCCAAAATTAGCTGATATAATCCTATAATCAACACTTTAAACAGTAAAAGTAACCAAAAAAGAAATACGCCTTAAAAAATACAAACAAAATAAACTACAATGCAATGTGTACTTTGGCTAAACTTCACTGAACGCAACATCAACCACACTCTGACCTTGACCATAAACTTCCTTGCGACACACAAAACTGCAAAAATATATAAAATAAGCCTATGTTTAACACATAAGACATAAAATTTCCAAACATGTTCCGTTTTTTAAACTGAATACAACTAAAGCTGAGACAAGCCTATCATTCCAACACATGAAATAAGTTGAAAATGAGTTTATGGTTTGTACATAAAGACAATAAGTAAGTTACCTTAACCAAACTATGAAAACAACGCTCACAACCACGGAAATTCAGAAAATAACTATGATTAAATATAAGATCATAAAAATCACCCAAAAATGAATCATCAGTTGGATAAATTCCGACCAGTGGCTAAAATTTTCAGAAAATACTTTCAATTAAACTAATACGTAGTTAAAAATTACTGAATAATTGCTTGAAAAATACGCTGACATAAAAAAGCATACTCAAGATTAAAAAACCCACAAAATAGCTAAAATAAGCCTATGATTAACACATTCGACTATAAAATTTTTACGGTTTGTTAACTAATCACAAATAAAGCTGAAATAATCTCTTCATGAAAACATATACAGCGAGAATTTACCAAAAAACGACCAAAGCAATTTCAATGCATAGCTAAAAATTTGTTCT
>JASANF010019455.1:0-24462 GCA_030248245.1 Trissonchulus sp. WLG1_4
AGTATTCAATTGTCCTGTTGGATCAAACTACAACCCTTTACCTAGCTCAAACACAAAGTGTGAAGTTTATTAAAAGACTATTTAAGAAACATTTTTTGCTTTCGATAGTAGTTGTTGCAATTTGATGCAAGTTTCCATGCAAATGAAATCCAGCTGACACAAATAACATTTAAACAGACTATGTTTGATCAAATCAAGAATATCACTCTTACTCCAGATAATTCTACTGTTTACATTAATAAAGACTGGTGGTGAAATAAACAATAGTTTAATAGCATTCTTGTGTAAATCAATACAATAAAGACAACTCAAGCTGTTGGTGCCTGCCTGATTTGCCTGCTTTCGTTCTTTAAGTCTCAAATCGAATTGAAGAATCAGATAATGTTCTGTAATGAAACTAAATCAAAATCGTCACAGTAGTACGCATTTTAATTCCCGATTCCATCTGCAGATTTAAGATTTAACCTTAAACATGATGTGAGCATATAGAACTCCCTTTGCGTAGTCTTAAGTTTTAAGGTTTTAGGATTCCAGGTTTAAGCGATGCTGCAAATATCTTGAGTGAACTTTTTGGTTTAAAGTTTAAAGATTTAGCCAATCATCTGCTATCTGCAGCCAACTCAGCTATGCTTCCAGCCAGTGAATATATAACATTCAAATATCACGAATACAAGCCACTGTGGGAAAATTAACAGCATGACATTTGAACCTTAAGCTGCGTGTGCGAATAAATCGTTAAAACTTAAACCTTAAACCATGTAGGTACCTTAAATTTGCAGTGCGAAGGTGTCATAACAAAACACATTTGTGAAATGCTTTCTGAAAATTGCTACAAATAAAAAATGTATGCAAAATAGCGTTTTAAATTAAATTCTATTGCAACTTCTGCTCACCGATTGGTCAGTCAACTTATGTCAATACTCAAAAAAGCAGACAAATTTACACGAGTTTTTTTGCCCTGGTTTTATGTCAGAAAAATATTTAGGTTTTTGCAAAATCCAGGCACTTCATGTGCTCTTTATACTTAATCATGTATATACATTTTTTGGTTAATTGTCACAAATTTTTCATATTAAAATTCACCAGTAATACTCAGAGTTTGCTGTTCATCAAATTCAACTTCATCTTCCTCCGGAACGTATTCCCAAGCTCCCTCCACCGAAATATTGGGAAGTACCTGCAATTAGAAGAAAAGTGCACAAAATACGTAAGATTATATTATGCTAAGTTTAGAATATACGGTGTTGTAAAATTGAACTAAAAACTTAAAAACTAAGTCATTGTTGTGAATAAAACAAGAAATTAGTATTCTTTTATTAATAAATATGCTCAATTTACATAAATTTATGACAAAATTACAAGGTCTTTAACAACAATAAAACTTTTTGGGTGGATTTCACAAAGTTATTTTTACTAAACCATTGGTTTTGCATGATTAGCTCATTTTCATTATGAAAAAATATAGAATGATTTGTTACAAATTTTGTACATTTTCTTGAACCATTGGTTTAGCTCAGTTGAAATTGCAATTCAGCACCGCAGCAGGTATCTGTTCTGCTGAAACTCCAACTGTGCTAAACAAATTGTTTAAAAAAATCTACGAAATTTGTAATGAGTTAGGCAATTTTTTGTATTGAAATTACGTTCAAAGCATGCAAAATGTAAATTAGTAAAACCAATTTTGTGAAATCCACCTTTAGTTTTCTTAAATAAAGTTTGTTAAAATTCATTGAAGGCTGCAAAACACTATACTTTACCAAAGCACTAACGCATACATTTTGTGTATGAGCCAGAGATAAATTTTGGGGGGCCTTTGTGTCTAAATATAAGGAACCGTCCTTCTGGGATTGGGCAAAGGTATCCTAAATTGTGCCATTTTTAAAAAAAATGTATGATTTTCACTAATTTTACACAATTGCCTAATTTTTCGGTACTCTGAACTTTGATTCTCAATTTTGGAGGATTTTTCCCATCACTGATCTTTCAGTCATCATTCAAATATATGCACGCACAAGAGCAAAAACCAAAACAAACCTCGAATTTGGTAACATCTCTAGATGATAAAAACATTCATTGCGTTTTCGAAAGAAGTAGTGCTGGACATCGCTAACTATGATGTCGCTCTCCATTGACATATTACGCTGAACTGTGTAAGCTTGTTTTCGACACATACTAACTGATGCAACTGCTAAAGCATCGACCAAAACAATTTCACAAATAGTAGCAGTTTCTTCTTCCAGGCGAACTGTATGCGGCAATTTGATCTCAAATAATCAATTCAACTTTTTTGCCTTGAATTAGTAGCTTATAAATCACTCAACTAACCTTAATTTAACTAAATACAAAGCAAGTTTCAAACATATTATTTAAAAATAATAGCTAACATCACTTCATTATATATTCAGTGAAACACCAGCTCTGGAATTTGTTCACTATTAAGTTCACCACACTTATTTTTTTAATTAAGCAAACTTGCTAAACTTAAATTTTGAACTTAATTACGTAATAATTTTGCAAAATCAGGTATTTACTTAGCGAACAATCTCCCGCACTGTGCTTTGTTCATGATTTGGTCTTTCTAGAGCACTAGCAATTGAAATTCGATTTTGGTTATTCTTGAAACGTTTTCCTTCTTCAACACAAGTGTGATACTTATAGTAGCAGCAAGTAGACTTGAGCGAACTTTACTGGCCAACAGTTCCGCGCAGACTGAACTCGCATTTAAAAGTACGGAGAACAGACAGGCGATTACAGACTAAACATAACAGAACAGTCACAAAGTACATTTAATAACCCTTGGAATGAAAGCCCAAGAACGCCAAATTTCGAATATAAATTTCTAGACGGTACATATAGAAAGAACTCCCAACGGCTTCACTATATTCGCGGTTGTCGTACGAGTCACTCGAAAAAATTGATATTTACATAATTTATTGCACCAAGAGTACATAATAGAGAAGAGTATGACACTCTTCCCTATCCTAGCTAATCGGCCCGGACGATGCTCCGGCCGAAATAGCCCTTTTACGCCTTGATTTCAGGGGGGGGTACCCCCCCCTCGAATCAAGACATGTCTTGATTTCAGGGGGGGGACCCCCCCCTCAAATCCGGTAAGTGTCTTGATTTCAGGGGGGGGTACCCCCCCCCTCGTTTCAGCACACTGCCAGCGCATGTTCGGTGGTGTCTTGATTTCAGGGGGGGGGCCCCCTCGTTTCAGCACACTGCCAGCATGAAATCTATGGTGAGCTGGTAACGTACTGAAACGAGGGGGCACCCCCCTGAAATCAAGACATCACCGTGGCAGTGTGCTGAAACCAGGGGGGGTACCCCCCCCTGAAATCAAGACACTACTGATTTCGAGCTGGCAGTCTGCTGAAACGAGGGGGGGGTCCCCCCCCCCCCTGAAATCAAGACACTTCCCGGTTTTGAGGGGGGGGGTCCCCCCCCTGAAATCAAGACATGTCATGATTCGAGGGGGGGTCCCCCCCTGAAATCAAGGCGTAAAAGCGCTATTTCGGCCGGAGCATCGTCCGGGCCGATTAGCTAGGATAGGGAAGAGTGTCATACTCTTCCCTATTATGTACTCTTGATTGCACGTATTGACAAAGACTAATTTGAAGCACCAATACAATTGAACAATCAAAAATGGAACTACATAGTTAAGGCTAATCGCCGATATCAAAAGCACAACGCTCTCTTCACGTGACCTACTGTAACATGAGCTTTTTGTTCAACTTTTTTATGTTCTACAAATGTAAATGAAGTATTAATGAAGTATGAATGAAGTATGAAGTGACTATTAATCCAAATAAACTAAACATATTTGCACAGCAACTTAAATGTTTAAGTTTAAATCGAGTGAGACACTTTCCTTCCTGCCTGTGTTCTAGCGCAGGCAGATGTGCTGCTCGTTTTCAAGCCACATGTTGACGTTTTGTGCAACATGTGGCGGGCTAATCAGAAGCGAGCTCCGTGTTCAGGCGAGACGCGTTTTCCCAGCAGCAGTCACGTAACCATAGCAACCACAGAAGACATGTCTGCCTGAGTGCTGATTGGAGCACATGAGGCCGCCTGCGTGCTAATTGGAGCACGCGCACAGGCGTCTGGCCAATCAGAAACGAAGCTTGATTCTGATTGGCCAGCCATATGTTGCACAAAATATCGACATGTGGCCTGAAAACACCAGCGCAGCTGTCTGAGCTAGAACTCAGGCAGGAAAAAGAGTGCCTCACTCTTCTGCTATATAAAGTGGAACACTATTATGTACTCTTGCTTCAATTAACATTAGTTCATTGGTAGATTTAGTGAACTTTTATTAAATCAAAAATTACAATAGACATTATCCTTCCTAAATAAAATTTAAGATTAAATATAGCTACTAGAGATTGGCCGGGGCCGGTGGCGGGCCCCGGACCGGCCCCGGGCCGACGCTCAGTCAGAAGGCCCGGCCCCGACCCGGCCAGGCTGCTGTTGAAGTTTTTTGTAAACGCCTAAGCTGAGACTTAAGTTTATTGATTTATTTGGTGGGGTGCACCCCACCTACAATAAAACTGATACAAGGTTCAGTTTTTTAGCTTTCCGTTCGGCGTCAGCTATTCATTGATTCATTCTACAGCTAGAGTGTAACGTCCGAGAGCTCGCGCTATCTTATCAAAGCAACGCTGGGGAATAACACTGCTACTTTAAGAGGCAGCTTTGTGTTTGTAATGCAAAAAGTTGCAGTTGTATGTAAATTATTAGTGTGCTACAGTCGTCCTTGGACTTTAGCAGTCTTTATTACTGATCAAGCCAACCAGGGCCCACCGGGCCGACCGGGCCGGTCCCGGGCCCATTCCCGACAAACAGCGGGTCGGCTGGGCCGACCGGACCGGCCGGGCCGACCGGACCGACCGGGCCGACCGGGCCGACCGGGCCGACCGGACTGGCCCGGGCCAACTGCAACGGCCGCGGGCCGGCCCGCTGCTACGCGGCCCGAGGCCGGTGGCGGGCCGCGGGCCGATGCCGGGCCCGGCCGGTGAAAATGGCTGCGGCCCCGGGCCGTCCCGGGGCCGATACTTGGTTGAGCGGCCGATCTCTAATAGCTACTTGTCATATCAACCACTTAGCAATAACTTTTTTTAAGAATACAATGCCAATTTACAGTACCAGCTTAATAACGCAGTCCAGACAAAGTTCTAACCTGAGTTGGCGTCGTTATTATCAATTTGTTCGCTGGAGCTTCAATTTTGAAATTGGACACAGAGGACGTCAGCGCGTTGCGAAAGAAGCCATCAATTAGACTCGTCTCACCGTTAACAAACAGGAGTCAGTTTCTTTGTAAATAGTCATGGATCGATACTTCTTTGCGTCTGCCGCGTACGTGACACGTCGTCCCAACGTCGTCAACAACAACTTTGATTGAAGTTGTTGCCAAAACTAAGCCAAGGCAAAAACGTCTTTGAAGGTACTGTAGTGCAAAGCATATTCTGAAAAAATACAGTTAAATATAGGTTACTTCTTAACTAATATGAAATAAAAGCTTGATATTTCTGCAAAAAAATTTCACAATTTTCACGCGTGTAAATTTTTTTTACGTATCGCAATGAAAAATGGTAATATCCGTTTCGGAGATAGAACCGGGTCACTAAATGACTGACTGACTGGCCCAGCGACCCAATCACCCAATGACAAGGTCAACAGGTCACTATTTAATAAAAAAACGCTAAAAGAAAACCAGATTTTTAAATACTTTTCAACCGTTTCAGCTCAAAGGAAGTTATACATAAGTATTCTTCTAATGAAGTATGAACACAAAGTGAAATTGAAGTAGGGGTAAAATGCTGTCGATACTGGATTGCAGCTGCTTTCATAACGACTTATCAATGGTTGCTCATGTAAATGTATGCTTATTACTTCTAGTTACTACGGATTATTGACGTACGAGCACCATTTCTAAATATAAGTCATAGTTAAAGTTGGTTCCATTTCTTGCACTAACACCCGATAGTGATTTATGTAGCTAAACTTATGATTTGCGGCAAATTGCACTACAGCTTTGAATTGTTTGGGTGGATTTCACAAAGGTGGTTTTACTAAACCATGGTTTTACGTACGTTTTTATATGATTTGCACATAATTTCATTACGAAATATCGCCTGATTCGTTACGAATTGCGTAGATTTTCTTAAACCATGGTTTTAGCTCAGCTGAAATTTCAGCAAAACAGAGACTTACTGTGCTGCCGGTTTCAAATTTCAACTGCGTAAAAACCATGGTTTTAGAAAATCTACGAAATTTGTAACGAATCATTCGATATTTCGTAATGAAATTATGTGCAAATCATATGAAATCGTACGTAAAACCATGGTTTAGTAAAACCACCTTTGTGAAATCCACCCTTTGAGTTCGTAATGTGTTTTAGTGATGTTTCAGCTTAATTTCCGAGGAAATAAACACACTATAAACAGCTTGAGCTCCGTGGCGCTAAGTTTATATACATACAAAGAAATTACAAAAATCTAAAAAACGCAACTATCACCGCAATTCAACGCAATGATATAATGCAAGTTTAATGAAAACTCTGATTGTCTGAAAAAGTTTGTTTCCGGCTGGGTCAACATCCATGGCCTGGTGACCCGGTGATCCAAAGCAAAAAGTAAGCCAAATTGACGTCTTGGCATTAATTTCAATTTGGCCAATTTCCGTTATTGGTACTCTGCCACAAATAGCCTGCCTTACTAATGCTGTTATCTACTATCAAGAGTACATAATAGCGAAGAGTATGGCACTCTTCCCTATCCTAGCTAATCGGCCCGGACGATGCTCCGGCCGAAATAGCCCTTTTACGTCTTGATTTCAGGGGGGGACCCCCCCTCAAATCCCGGAAGTGTCTTGATTTAGGGGGGGACGGCCCCCTCGTTTCAGCACACTGCCAGAGCAAATTCGGGCAAATTCGGTGGTGTCTCCGATTTGAGGGGGTGCACCCCCCTGGTTTCAGCACACTGCCAGCATGAACTCTGTGGTGAGCTGGTAACGTGCTGAAACGAGGGGGGGGGGGGTTACCCCCCCCCCCCCCTGAAATCAACACACCACCGTAGCAGTGTGCTGAAACCAGGGGAGGATACCCCCCCCCCTCAAATCAAGACACCACCGAATTTGCTCTGGCAGTCTGCTGAAACGAGGGGGGGTACCCCCCCCCCTGAAATCGAGAATCAAGACACTTCCGTGATTTGAGGGGGGGGGGGGGTCCCCCCACTGAAATCAAGACATGTCTTGATTCTAGGGGGGGGTACTTTGTAGGGTTATATGGTCGCTAATCGGCAATTATGGTCGGTCACGTCGGGTATTATGGTCAGTGAAGGGTAACACGGTCGAATGTATAAATTGTCTGTTTTTTCGCAAATTTATGGCAGATCAACTAAAAATTGTACAACTACGCTTTTTTTCAGTAGACACTAAAATGAACGATTACGAAACGAAAACAAAAAAGAAAACGAAAACGAAAGTGAATTGAAGCGAAGCCAACTTTTTCGGCTTGCGCAACAAAGTTTTGAAAAATTTGACGACAGAAGGCAGCTGCATGCTGCTTGTTTATTCAAATATTTCCATGGCGGGGGCTGCCGCTTTTAAGTAGACTTTAGTTATTGTTATTTAGCTCTATATATATAGTATATATATATATATATATATATATATATATAACACACACACACACACACACATATATATATATATATATATATATATATATATATATATATATATATATATATATATATATATATATATATATATATATATATATATTGTTTTGCAAACTTAACCGTACATTGAATAAAAATAAAAGTAAAAATTTAGCACAAATTGATACTTAAACATTACAATACTGACACTCTGACAGGAACTTTGCACTATAAGATTTATATTAGTACAAAAAGTATATGAGTTAAAAATTTAATTTGAAAATTTAAAAATTGACGTATATAATTTATAAAATCTGTAAAGTCGACTTAGCAGACAAAAGTTTAGAACAACGAATAAGTGACACTGCAAAGTAACTCATCATTTAATAAATATTTAACACCTATTTGACGGCACCCTTTTTGAAAAAGTTTTGGAGTGCACTTGTGCTAGACCTCAGCTGCTACTAGACCCTTTGTCGGCTCCAAAGGGCATGCTGGGCAAGCTGTCAAAAATTGACAGCTAAAGAAAACGAAAACGAAAACGAAAGAAAGTAAGAAATTGAAAGAAAACGAAAGGAAAACGAAAACGAAAACGAAAAAGAAAACGAAAGAAATATCAACTGAAAAAAAAGCGTAGCTGTACGTAGTGGCTCCATGGAGCCTCCGACACGAGAAAAAGGCTGATTTTTGAAATTGTGAAATTGATACGCGTACAAGTAATCTGGTCTTCGGAACGATAGTTAGATGCTACTAACGTTAAGATGCTACTTTTGTACATTAAGATGATGCTCTATCCAGTGGTGCTAACTTTGTGCGCCAACTTTCATTTTGTGCGAAGATAGAGCAGCTTTTCTGTTAGACGTTTGTTGTACTCTGAAGGCAATTAATGCAACAACCGTCCAAAAAGTGATGTAATGCGAGTTGGCTGGTTGTTGCTCAACTTCAAACAGTGTTAGATTTCTACGCTTCCTCAAAAGCAAAAGTTCTAAAATTTGGTTCACTCATGAACCTGTTCGGCTTCTTCAAGAGGAAGAATCCGCCAGCGTCTACTGATTCGCTAACTTTTTTGTACAAGTTGATTTTGATGAAATATTATTTAGTTACAGCAGTTAGCGCTATAATTTTTTCGAAACTCATTACGTAGTACTTTCTGCTACGTCTGTGCCAAATTAGAGCATTCATGATGTCAGCATAAGTTCTTGGTGCATCAGGTTAGAAAGCGGCTAAACCGCTAATCTTTATCGTTTATGTACAATATTTTATAGCAGCGCAACTACCGGCCAAACAATCAAACATGTGTAAAATTTGTGGTGCAACAACGCCCAATCAACTGCAGATGAGAGTTTTAAGATTGCTTCGGGGAAATTGTCAGTTCAAGCTTTTCGGTTGAAATTTTACAGAAAAAAATTGAAAAAAGTTGAGGTTTAATTTAAGCTACTGCTTGTAAAAAATGGTTGAATAAATGATGGATAAAAATGCTGCAAACTTTAAAGTCGATTTTCTCATCTTCAACTTTTGTAAGTTAAGCCGGTTGTTGTTCTAGGGGACCGTAATATGTATATATTAATCAATAATTTGAGGGGGTCAAAAGTGTATAATTTAAAAAAATGATATTTTGAAGTCATGAGGCCAGATTGCCAAGGTTGAATTGTTTTAATTTATGTAACCTTGGTTTTAGTTCTTTAGTTCTATTTTAGTTATTTTACTAATTAAAATTATGTAATTTTTGTAAATGCAAACCACCTCGTCAAAATGGAAAAATTTCTTTGGCTTATAAGGCCCGGTTCATACTCGTTCTTGTCCTTGTCCCTATCGTTTTGTCCTTAAGCTATTCCAAGAAAACTGCCGGGCCAGAGAAGCCAGCTTTTCACATGAATTAAGTTGGGGTCACTTGCAGATTGTATGCAAAAAACTAGCCAAAGCGCTTGCGTTAATTCTTCACAGTAGTTGACCGAAATTTTTCCTTGTCTCTGTCCCTGTGTCCTTAAGGACAAGTATGAACCGGGCTTAAGCCTTGCCGACCACAACTCAACGTAAGCAGCACTCTGCACTCTGCAGCATATCAACTGAGCAAAACAGTTGCCGGGTGCACCCCCTCCCCATTAGCAATCCCAGCTACGATTTAAATTTGGCTTTAAAATCAAATTTTAATATCTTCGCTCAATAAACCTTGTCAAATGTTAAATATAAACATGTTCGACAAGTTATACTTTTTTTGAACTAAGTTTCTTCCAGCTAATGTTGATTCTACCAATGAACATGCATTTTGCACTAAGAATCATTATGTGCTACTGTTGTAACTGTACCGCAGGTCGTGCCCATAAATAACTCTTTAAATTTTGTAAAAATTACAGCTTATTTCCTTCAGAATTAAAAAAATTAGTATGATTTGAACAGCGACCATAATACCCTAAATTCGACCATATTAACCTACACATGCGACCAATTTACCCTATTTTTAAATTTCAGCTTCACCTTTAGCTGAGCTTTTCAACAGCTAAGGTTAACTGAGAGACTTGAAATTTTGCAAAAAGAGTTGACCAATAGGTTCATGTAACATGCATTGACCTCATAGAGATAGCATATGTCTGTAAAAAGTTGTTAACCCTTTGATGCGCACTGTGAACCTCAGGTACCTCACGTAGTGGATGCCCAATCTGGGGCTATAAAGCTTGGCTAGCTTATTCTAGTCAACTGATCTTCGAATTGTTTTTTTAGAAATAGAAAATCGTTGCATTTAGTACCCCAATTTCAGTCCGGCTGCCACACAACAAAACCTATGCTTGATTAAGCAGTGTGAAAATTTGACTTTTTTCATCGCAAAAGTAGTATTTTCTTTATAGCCTCATTATGATATGTAATCGCAACTCTGGTAGTCAACCTTTTGTGCATCAGATACAACGGATATTGTAGTTTATTTATAACAGACAACTATGATAGGCGCACGGTTGCTGTGTTAATACTCTTGGGTGAAGTACATGAAGTACATTATGCCTGAGCGATATCGCAAAATTTGCACAAACATTCAACTTTGAGCGCTTATAACTAAAAAACGGTGCGTCCTAGATCCTAATCGACTCAACATGTTTTGTTCACCATTAAATTCTCTATCGAATGCTGCTTGCCAGCTCTCTACGACGCACGTAGCCCGAGCAATGGCCCAAGTGTAGTGTCCTACACTGTTAACTTTGTTGCAAATTTGCCCACTTGGCCAACTCAACTTGGCCAACTTGGCCGACTTAAGCTGGCCAACTGAACTTGGCCAACTTGGCCAACTTAAGTTGGCCAACTTATGGGGGTGTCGCGGAGACGAAAGAGGAAGCAATTAATGGTCTCTACAAGGAACTATTACTGCAAATCGTAGAATCAGTGCCATTCACAGCACTTTGCCCATTTTTCAAAGAGAACTGTCCAACCACGGATTTTCCCATAGACAAGGCAGAAACCGCTAATGTTATAAAATTGGTTTACAACCCACCGGTTGGCACCGTCGTTATGTATTGGTATGAAAGCATAAAAAAAGGACGGGGACAAAAAGAGGCCGAATCGATTAGAGTTACCTACTCAAGTACAGAATTTCCCGAGCACTATTTTACACTTTTGGATATTGAGTATTCCGAGGGTCAACTATCAGAAGCTAATAATTCCCGCCAGCTGGTCGAGGTGGATTAAGAAAATGATGGGCGACGTAAATTTGCACAGCTCCACTATGCTAATATATATGTTGGGGATAGAGTAGTTTTGTCCAGCCCTGGAGCAGTCAACATTCAATCTTTTGGTATGTCAATATTTTCGACAGAATAGCTAATTTAAAATGTATAGAGCTACTGTTTGACAAAGACGATAAACCAGAAGCGCTAACGAACTTTCACAAAAGGTGAAGTCAGAATAAACTCCTCGCAATGAAAGACCCAGATACTCAAAGCGTAGGGGCCCAAGATCGAATGCTGGGCAAACTAACAGACAGCAGTGAGTTATTCCCCACTATTTGGTAGCTTTCCGCCAAGACCAAGGCCATCAGAAGTAGTGGTAACGCTGCAAGGTCGTGGGTCTGATGTGCGGTTACCTTTAACTCGTGACTGTATTTTTTGAACAAGAGGTGCAAGAGCTTCTAAATGAGGGGTTGTCGTCATGTCCAATCTTCACCAATAGTGCCCTAAATGAATACCATCTACCGGGTGCGAATCAAACAATGGCGCTCTGTAAGATCTATAAAGTTTCGAGTATAGTGTGTATAGAAAATATAGTGGACATTATTGCAAGTTGCGTGGGCACAGTATTTTCAAACCTTTGCGGGTTTACCGATTGTTGAAGTCACGGAGATCGGCCAATAGGATGACTTTTTCGTGGCATCCTTGTCCTTTTTGGGTATGGGAAAGATCCCTGCAGACCGCTAGGCTTGGTGGATCTGTTCTTGAGTCTATGATTTATTAAAAAGCTTTGTCAGCCAGATGATACCCTCTGGGGCAGAATTTTTAGTAGCCTGTTGATGACCCTGTCTGAGCCAGCAGCCCCTTTAGACTTTATGACGTTGAGAGCATGGCGGACTTCACTAGTAGTTATCAGCTCCTTGTGCCCCCGCCTTTGAGTTCTGCTATCACTTCTCTTTTGATGTTTCTGTCTTCCTTGCGGATTTTCCTGGTGCTAGTGGAGACATACTCGTAGTTTGGAAGGCGAAGCCCGAGCTTTGGAATTATCAGTAGCGCACTCACGGTTCTTGTAGATCAGTACTTCGCTGCGCCGTTTTGCCTTAGGGCTTTTGAGTTCATGTAGTAGTGACCACATTTCCGAAGAGCTGGCTTGTTTGACACTTTTTTCCTGCCATAGTCGTCGTTTACTTTCTCGGATTTTTTTATTCACAAGGGCGCATTGGTCCAGTTACTTATGTCGCTTGTTGGCGATATCGTGTCTTAGACGGTTGAGTTTGGCAATGGCGTCTTTGATTGAGTTGTTCATCCAGACAATACCGTTCTTGCGGATTGCTTTGGATTCAGTGGCCTGGTTTTCGGACTCAGTTATGGTGTTTGTGAATTGGGGTTTCAGATCATGGACTGACCTGTTATCGTTGAAAGGCGGGAGGTTCTGGTCCACTAGGCCCTGGTATTTGGGCCAGTCCGCCTTGTCCCACTTCTTGGACCACTTGTCCACTTCAGATTTTTTTGGCGATGGGCATGTTAAACTCGACGATTATGGGCAAGTGATCTGAGGTTAGCGCTTCAATGGTGTTGAGTGAGAGCGTGTCAGCTAGAGTCGTGTGGTCCATCGTGATATCAGGAGAACCCTTGTTGTCATCCGGTCCACTACTGCGTGTATACTTGGCAGGGTCGTTTAGGCTAACCATATTGCGGTCATTCATCAGTGAAGTTTAAGGCTTACTAGGCCAAATACAAACAATAAATAAGCCTACCGGCTCTTACTAAAACTAACACAAAAAACCTACTGGCTCTTGAGACAACCGACACTGAAAAACCAACACTACGTCGACGAGTATGTCTCCACTAGCACCAGGAAAATCCGCAAGGAAGACAGAAACATCAAGAGAGAAGTGATAGCAGAACTCAAAGGCGGGGGCACAAGGAGCTGATAACTACTAGTGATGTCCGCCATGCTCTGAACGTCATAAAGTCTAAAGGGGCTGCTGGCTGAGACGGGGTCATCAACAGGCTACTAAAAATTCTGCCCCAGAGGGTATCATCTGGCTGACAAAGCTTTTTAATAAATCATAGACTCAAGAACAGATCCACGAAGCCTAGCGGTCTGCAGGGATCTTTCCCATACCAAAAAAGGACAAGGATGCCACGAAAACGTCATCCTATTGGCCCATCTCCCTGACTTCAACAATCGGTAAAACCCTAGAACGGATTGTCAGCACGAGAATCAAATCGGATCAGGAGGGCAGGAAATGGTTTAGCAAATATCAAGCCGGATTCCGAGAAGCCTGCTCAACCAAAAATTAGTTAATCCTCTTAACCCAGATCATATCGGACAACCTGAATAGTAAGGCACCCAAGCGCAAAGTGCTACAGAACCCTGGACTGCAGAAAGGCATACGAAACAGTCTGGAGGTATGCTTGTCTTGCTCAAGATGACCCGAGACAACATACCCAAAAGAACTATCAGATGGGTCAGATCCTGGCTGACTAATCGATTGGTTGGGTCCTGTACGGTGATGCCCGCAGCCATCACCGGGTGTTCCGCCAAGGCCTGCCACAAGGCGCCGTTCTCTACCTGCTCTTATTCCTTACTTTCGTCAATAATATTACGGACAGCCTACCAAATGAAATCCAAGTCTCCCTCCTTGCGGATGACGTCGCAATTTGGACAGCCAGTCCGATTAACGAGGAAGCAACCACAACGCTGCAAGTCGGGATTGACGCAATACATGCTTGGAGCAGAAAGTGGAAACTGGATCTGAGCGCGGAAAAATGTAGTTTGCTTTTTTACTAACAACACCAAAGAAAGCAGCTAGAGGACAACCATCACAGTAGACAATCAGCGCCTAAGACACAATAGCAACGCCGTCTTCCTGGGCCTCAAGTATGATCCAAGTCTGTCGTTTAAATACCACGTGGCAGACGTGTGCAAAAAGATCAAGCAGATAGCTAAACTCCATGGCCCTCGCTGGCTTGCCTCCGGGGGGCCAGCGCAGTGAAACTACGCACGGCCTATTTGTTTATAGAAAGATCTGTTATGGACTATGGCGACCCAGCGTGACACCCCTGGTTATACCAATGCCAATGGAACCTCCTGGAATCGGCCCAGCTAGCAGCTGCAAGGATTATCTCGGGCGTAATTTGAACAACACCAGCCTAATCGTACTAATCGGAGCTAGACTTCCCAGGACCAAGGCACGAGCAGAATTTTTAGCTACGGCGGCCTTCGATAAGTCCATTTTTCTATTTTTAAATAGTCTGTTAATGAAATGTTTGGATTGGACTTGTGAAAAGAATAAAGCTCTGTACTTAGGAGCGCCTCCGCATAAACCTAGTTTCAATTACCGCATAAAACCCTTTTGGCACTGATGTTTTTGTCAGACATGCACGTCTACAAATATCATTGGAATAAAAAGCTATAAAATGTTTAATTGGAAATGATTGTAATATAACAAAAATAAATTATAAAGATAATACATAGCAATAAAATATAGAATAGTCTCAGATGACAAAAACTCCTTTAGTAAACGTTAGTAGTATTTAACTAAAAAATTTGCAATATATTTTTCAATTGAATGTAACGATTTAATCGGTTAGCCTATTCATAACACTATTATGCATGTTCGACCTAAAATAATGGTTAGGCATGTTGTAAGTTTTTTAAAAATTATTTGCTAGTAAAAACTAAGAAGTAATTGAAGAACTTTTATCAGAACCTTTGTGATATAAACTTTTTTTTTACTTTAGAATGATATATAAACAAGTTCAATTTTGGCTTTCTATTATTCTCGTTGACTATTTTAAGTTATTTTAAAAATCCGGTACCAAAGGTTGGTCAAAAACTATTTCTAACTTTAATGTGTTCCGTTATGTTGAATCTTGTCTTGACTATTCAGTTGGACATTGAAAAATTATATTTTGTAATTGTATGCTATAATCATCCATTAAAATTTAACACTCTAAAACTTGGTGGCTACCTAGGAAGTTTAGTTGTGTTAACCCAAACGTTATGGTTAGGCCTTGAATTTAGCAGTTAAGGGGGTAGTGTCGCGAAAGCAGTCGATTTTGCGCGACTATAAAACTTTTTCAGTGAAAGATAAATCATTGTTCTTGATATATTTTAAAAATATGTTTCAAGGCAAATATTTTTGCCAAGTTTCAGCAAAATTGATGCAGCATACAGTTGGCAGTGAAGTCGCAAAGTCGGAAAAATGACGTTTTGAAAACCTATTCACATTCGATAATTTCGTCACAATTAAAAAACTTTTTGTTTAGATTTTTTGCACAAGGTAAAAGCACATATGCTCTAATTTATGCACACGAAATTTAGTGCAAATTGCTTGAGTGGTTGTGGAGTAATGCATGTTTGAACTGTGAAACTGTGCGTAACCTATAAAGTACCCACAGCAATAATGATAATTTGTAAAAAATTTAGACATTAATTTTGAAATCAAAAGAAAAACGAATCTTCATTTTTCATTTTTCTTATTTGTGGCAAAAAATTGTGCGTCAAAACATTACATGTACTTCAGAAGCTGGCCAATCTGATATCTGGCTTCATTTTTTGAACTGTTATGTCTCTATTGTGTGATGTCTGGCTCACAAATGGTGATTGGTTAAAAATATTGGTAGATATTGGTAGTCTAGTGCCCGGCAGTATTTATTTAACACCTTATGGCATTTCACTAGTTTCTCAGTGAACGTACAATTTCAAAGCAAAATGTTCTCATTTTGCAGGCTATGAGCAAAACTGCTTTGGCGACACTACCACCTTAAGGGGGTAGTGTCGCGAAAGCAGTTTTGCTCATAGGTTGTGAAAATAGAACTTTTTGCTTTGAAATAGTACATTCAGTGAGAAGCTAGTCCAACGCTGTATGGTGTCAAATAATTACTGCCAGACATCACACTATCAATATCGACAAATATCTTGGACCAATCGCCATTAGTAAGCCAGACATCACACAATAGGGACATAAAAATTCGAAAAATCAAGCCAGATATCAGATTGGCCAGCTTGTGAAGTACACATAATGTGTGGACGCACAATTTTTTGCGACAAATAAGAAAAAAGAAAATTGAAGGTTCGTTTTCCTTTTGATTTGAAAATAAGCGTCTAGATTTTTCATAATTTATCATTATTACTGTTACTATTTTACAGTTTACGTACACCTTCACAGTTCAAACTAGTATTACTCCACAGCCGCTACAGTAATTTGCACTAAATTTTGTGTGCATAAACTACAACATATGTGCTATCAGTCTGTGTAAAAAAACTAAACAGAAAAATTGATAAATGTGACTAAAAAATGGAATGTGAATAGGTTTTTTTTTCGTCATTTTTCCGACTTTGACACATTATTGCAAACTATATGCTGCACCAATTTTGCTGAAACTTGGCAAAATAATTTGCCGTTAGATAGATTTTTAAAATATAGGCAAAACAATTTCTAACATTTTACTGAACAAGTTTTACAGTCGCGCAAAATCGACTGCTTTCGCGACACTACCCCCTTAAGTGAATCAGGTTTGTTTGGTAGAGTAGTTATTTTTAGCATGGTACAGCCTGTTATTTATACTATTGTACAGCCTTGGTGCGTTGCACAACTTGATGCTAGATACATGTTCCCATTGATTAGGACTTACATGTCTGATTGTTGTTGTCACAGGGTCTTATCCAAAATTGGATTTATCGGATTTGATTTAACTTGATTTCGTCAATAACGCAACGTCAGTTAAACGCAATTTATTGAAACTTGGCACACACTGAGGTGCCCTATTTGAGCCATGTGGGGCCAAATTTCAACGGCTATTTTTATTTTGTGCTGCGCTATTAGCAAAACTAATTTAAATCTAATCCGTTAAATTCAATTTTGGATAAGGCCCTTAATAGTATAAAAATTTGGTTTAGTCTAGATACAGTAATAGTATAGCGGCTGAAATTTAGTTTAGTTTCAGTTATAGTCATAGTATATTCAATTTGATCTAGTTTTAGTATCAGTTATAGTATACTAAAACAACACTACTTAGAACTTGTAGGTATTTAACAGGTACCAGAATCAGCCATGGGCCCAATATACCAGTTGTACCAGTTGTTTCAATGTTTTGCAAATGTCACCACCGGATTCTACACGACTGAGACGGGTCCAGCCGTTGCTCAGGATGGCGCCATTGTGACGACTGCCGACAACGTTTGTGTCACTCCTGGCTGCGTTGAAGCTGGTCGGTTTATTTATGCTTGTAGTCTACGTTTTTTGCGTAACAATAATTGCGTAATTTTTACAGTACAATCACAATACAGTATTGCCTGCTTCTGAAGTGGCACAAATACAGAACAATTTAAAATTGATTTTTCATCGCTAAAAAGTGATTACACTTCATTTAGGAGTGCTACCCCGGTCGAAAATCAAGATTCTATAATTACGGTTATTTTTTACGTTTGTTACCGTATTACCTCAAATGCAGCCCCTGTCTTGAATAAAGACCCTGTCTCGAATAAAGCCCCCGTCAAGGCACTCACGAAATTATGTATATAAATTATATAAACGTCCTTTTGACTTAAATCTGGGCTCTGTTACTCAAATACAAGTCTTACATTTGTAACAATCGGAAACTTTAGAAACGCCGCAACGTAATTGTTATGTACAATTGTAAGATTTTGCAAGAGCTGCACTTGTTGCAACTGGTTTGAGCAACCGGGGCCATCTGGTCTGTCCCCCACCGTGTTTGGATCTTCACAAACCTCTGCTTTGACTAAAGCCCCAGCCTTGAATAAAGCCCCCGTTTGAACCTTCAGGAAACAAGAGCTCCCGGGGCTTTATTCGAGGAAATACGGTACTCCTCCAGGGCACCTCTACCTCAGATAAGATGATTTAAGCATGAAGATGCACAATAGGTTTTGTCAGTTTGTCAGTGTATCTACATAGGCAACGGCATGCAAAACAGTTGACAAAATGCTCTTAGTTAAATTGGTCTAGCGCGGGACAGATACGACCAAACAAACTAAAACTTGGCACAGTTCTAGCGCACATGCAAGCAAAACATTTACGATCCAGATTTACAGTACATGATCTCAAATCTGAAATTAAGGGCTAACTGTAAAAACATAACCGTTTTGGGCCCGTCAAAACTGAGTGACTGGTTACTTCAATGAACATGCCAAGGGAAAAATAAAAAAAATGGATCATAAAGCTTGAGATATGACACAAATCATGAAAAAGTTAACTTTACCAGTTATTAACAGTTTCTGACGAAAGAACGCATTGTGCACGACACTAATTGTCGTTTTACGCCTATGATTTACAAGGAAATTTGAATTTTTGGTAGCACCTACTGAAAAAATTGGTAAAAGCAATGGTTTTAGTTCTTACATTTGCCCAACAAGTAGCCCCACTTAATAAACCGAAACCTTTTGACTAAGATTCTACAGTTTCACTGGCTGCAAAGATACACGCTTTTAATACAAAGTGACTCAGCTAATAATCCTACTTTATTATTTTACTTTACTTTACTGAAGTACTTTAGCAGATCCAACAGGTTCAAGATGGCCTCGGGTCAATGTACCTGAAGTGTATGCTTTATGCTTTCTCGAAATTTTTAGATTATTCCAGTTTATTTTGTTTTGTGTTTCAGCTCACAACCTTTTTAAGTCCATGAACTTTTCTGCGAATCCGTGCGATGACTTCTACCAGTACGCCTGCGGTCGTTGGATTGCCGAGAATGACATACCCGATAACGATGACAAATATAGTGTCATCTTTCAGATACGATCAACAATAGAGAAACGAATCAAAAGTAAGTATGCATTTGTTGTATTACTCATTTACTTATTCCTGCTTCTACTTGTAGTTACCAATATTGTAATAATGAAATTTATTTTTAATAATAAAATTATTTTTTTTGACAGCTCCTAAAACATTTTAGTATGTTAACTAATAAGATAAAATAACTTGTCGGGCGGCTCCTTGGGTATATTAGGTTACTGTCCGTGTAAAACGGAAAAAGTAGTTATTCTTAGCTTGTAAAAGCATTGGTACAACACTGCAGTAACGAGAAAATGCAATTCGTGTGAGCTCGTTAAAGTAGGTGGACTAAAGTCTGACAAAAAACTTTGCGCCACTTCATTTTTTCCCGTGTCCCCTTATTAACAGTCAAAATAAAATGGCTTTTTTGTTACAAAAACAATTCTTGAATATTTTCTCGGTCCAATTTTTTTTCATAGTGTGGAAAATAATGTGGGCTATTTGTTCCGACTCCTTACAGACTGTATTGTACTGTAGCTGATTTTAATATAACCGGTAAACTGACCACTTGACCACTAGGGTGCAAGGTGAATTTTTTTCACATGTTGCAGATATGAAATTTTTTAATTTAGCCTATCAGGGCCCAGTTTTATAAAGATTTTTGTTGACCTCATCCGGCCTTTGAAAGTTCTCCGTTGAAAAAATTTAAATTTATAAAAACTTAAAATGCTCCGTTGAGCTCAACGGAGCCGTTGAAATCGTTTATAAAATTGGATAAAATTTCAACGGCTCCGTTGAGCTCAACGGAGATTTTTTAGAAAATGCATTCGTGCCTTTGAGGAATTGAGTTATTATTGATTTGATAGGTTATTAGTTAATAGTTGTTAGTTGTTAGTTACGTTTTTTGTCAGTAAAACTTGTTCCGTGCAGTGTTAGAATTGTTCATTCTATATTTTGAAGTGTATTTTTTACAGTGTATATTGCAGGCTATACAAAATATAAAAAAACTAAAAAACGTGTCGCTTGGATAAGCTACAGGTAAAAGCATGTCTGAGAAAAAGGGCGAAAGTCAGGGAATTTTGAGGGTCCTCATCTCGAAAATTATGGGCTCTTGTTATATGTCACTAAAAGTTGTATAAATTACCTAGTTAACACTTTAACTAGTTGAGTCCGTGCTGGTCTACTCTAAGCTTAAGGGGGGGGGGGCTACCTGAAAAAGTGAAAATTTTAGGTTCTCCGATTCGCTTCAAATTTGCACACAATGTAGCCCCAGGAAAGGCGCATCGCAGATGTAACAAACTGGAACCAATGCTATTGCCAATTTTTCACTAGGGGCTCCCAAAAATTCAATTTTACGTGTAAATCATAGGCGCAGAAAACGTTTTTTTGTGGTTGCAAAGCGCCCCTTTACTCGAAATTTTTGTTAACACTGACGAAACTGATTTTTACATGATTCGATAGCCTAACGTCATATCTCAACCTCTATGATCCATTTTTTGAATTTTTGCCTATGGCCTGAGCAGTGACGCCAAATGTAAAATCACTCAAGTTTGGCGTGCCCAAAAAACAGCCAATTTTTCACATTTCGCCCTCGATTTTAGAATTGAAAAAACATATCAAAAATCCGGATCATACGATTTTGCGCATGCATGTGGGCTGCTACTATGCCAAGTTTCAGCCTGATTGGCTTGATGTGGTTTGTGTTAGAATTGTCCAACTAAGGGCTACTTTTATGCTATTTTGTGTACTTTGGCCTATGTAAATACACTGACGAACGCACTGAACCAAAAGTGCACCTTCAAGCTTAATTGTTCTCATCTAACGTTGGGGCGCCTTGGGGGAGTAACATATGTGAAAATAAGCAAAATTGGAGAACTTTGATTTTTGACCTGGGTAGCCCCCCCCCTTAAGCTTGAAGGTATCGCTGCGAAATTTGCAATTAGCCATAAATATCCCATAGGTATTTCACTAGGGTCACTAGTTTATCGTATAAACGTGGTGTATTTAACTGTACTTAAAAATTTAGTGACGGAAACAGCTACAAGAGTTTAAACTAACTTACGTAATAATCAGTTAATTTTATTTTCAGGAATTCTGGAAAATCCGGAAAATCCCGAAGGCATCTCAACAGCCGAAAAAGTTGTAAAAGATATTTACAAACATTGTATGGATATAGGTTTGTAATTAGAATCAGTTTAAGCTTACTGTCTACTGTTGGGTAACAGCGCGGTTGCTACAAGAAGCATATATACTTCGCTGAATAGTACCAGCATATGCGGGTATTTTTGTTAAATTGGTGGTCCTCATTTATATACTAGTTTTGTTTTATAGTTTTGTTTATGTATTTATAGATTTGGTTATGTTTTGAGCTTTATAGGCTGTTTTTCTGACTGTTAACATTTTAATATATAAATAGCCTTTGGTTGTTATCTGTCGTATTCTGGACAGTTTTAGCTACACGGTATACCGTTTCATACGGTAAATCGATATTGCTGTTAGTTTCCTTCTGCCCATTTTCAACGCAGATCCGGGTGCAGCGCTAGAAAACCGTTGTTGTCGGTTTTGTTGACTTGTCTCTGTAGCAGGTACACCTTTCGGGCTCGGCATTCCTCTGTTGTGTGGCTTGGCCGCTGGTGGAAGTTGCAACAAGGTTGCTCTGTTTGGACAGTTGACTGATTTGTGCGTGTCCATCATTCTGTTGTGTAATCGCGACGACGCTGGTGGTATTCAAGCAATGGCATCTGGGATTACCGCGGCCTGGATGGTACTCCTTTTTAGTGGTATCTTTGGTTACATGTTTATGAACATTCTGTGATTCGTCTTTTCAACCTGCTTTGGCTCTTTTAATAATGTTTATAATGTCTTCAGCGCGTTCTATTGTGCTCACAACTTCAAAAATTCGTTTCCCACAATTTCTTGCGTTCTCACAACGTAGGCTATCTTTGAATCTATGTGTTAACGGAGCTTCTTTGACCTCTTCAGGCACGGTCGGCATTGCTTGTTCTAAAAGAAGTCCGTGTAGGTGTAAAGCAAAAGCACGAGCTGGCTCATCGTACCGTTGTCGCGCACGCTCAAACTTTTCCATGGCAAATACAGATTCGATTGGAAAGAGTAATGTGTCTCCAGGTAAGCGTAAGTGTCCAGCAATTACGTATGGCCAGTCGGTGGCTGTTGGTCGTATTGTCGACGCGCTTTGCCCAACAAACAAGACCGAATATGCTACAAGCGATGGCGTCTGGAGCACCGGCTATTCCAGACGCTGTTTGACTCCTGCAAGCCAACTTTTCAAAGTTTCAGGATGCTCGGCGTCGAATAAATGTTTTTGATCTAGCAGTTCGCATCACATAGCTCTCTGTCCTTCTGTTGGTTTGCTTGGCTGCAAACCAGAATAATTGGTAGGAGTCCTGGGCCCTGTTGTTCAGATTTACAAATCCTACAATTGTAACAATGAAGAGTTTTCATCACAAGGGCTATAAATGTAACGTTTGAAAAATTTTACAAACGTTAATAGCGTTACAAGTCCAACAGTTGTAAAAATTGTGTGATAAATTAATGTATTAATACAATACAGTAGCTTACAATTGTTACAATTGTAGTCAAAATTTCTACAACTGTGCCAAGTATCAAACATTACTAATTTATTGTATAATTTTTCCCTACTAAATATTTACCTAGTTTAATTAGTTATTAAACGTAATTTATTATTGCTGCAGAAGCCTATGAACGGCAGAAAACGCAACCTTTGTGGAACTATTTTGAGCAAATTGGAGGCTTCCCGCTGATGACTCCAGATTGGGATCCGAAACAAAAAAATGTCCCAAGTTTGGATAAACTGCAGGGGATCCTTGCGCGTAATTTCTTCTTGTCGTCTTTTTTTGCCATAGCTCCCGCCATTGACGCCGAAGATTCTACCAGATATATTTTGCAGGCAAGGTTGCATTATAACTAAGGTTGGAGAAACTTCCAGGAATATTATATATTTAGATATCTTTGGTAAGCACTTTTAGGCTGTAGGTGCCACTCCTGATCTCGAAGATTCCACCAAATATATTTTGCAGGCAAGCTTACTTGAACAATCAAGTCAAGGCACTGAAGTGAAAATTGAATGTAAATATTTCAGCCTCAGTTTCTGTGCATCGCTACAACCTGCTGCATTGACATATTAAGAGTGGTTAACACTAGAGCTAAATAAATTTATTTTATGCCAAAGTTGAAGTTAAACAAAGTGCGCGTGCTTTTGTGTTTTGTGGTTTATGTTTTTGATCTATTGTTTTCAATTTTCAATTTTTCATAACAATTGTGTGTTTTTAAATTCATGTTGAATATCTGGCTGTTGTGCTTTTTATAGTGCTTTTGTGTTTTTGTGCGTTGGTGCTCATCCTGTTTATACAGAAAAGCACAGAAGCACAAACACAAGACATGTAATGTGTTCTCGTCTTGAACATCTAGAAATCGTATAGAATTGTCCATATAAGATATTGAGACCTTTACTTAACAAAATATTTGTTCTTGATAAATAAGTATAAACTGAAAAACAAAAAACTAAAGCAACAGAAAACCACAAAACATAAAACACAAACACACAGCATGAACCGGGCTTAAAGCGCTCTAATTAATTGTCCTTGGGCGATCAAATTTTTTAGTGAAACTTTTGTTGGTTAATTCAAGAAGATAAATTATTCCAAATTAAAATACCTTTCATTTAAAGTACATGACATCAAATTTTGTTCAATTGAACTTTTAACCTATTATTCAATGAGAAAAAAATTCAATCGATATACCAAAAAAATTTACCTGGCCTCTGGTACAGTACCGATCAAAATTAGCTACCTATGATGCTGCAGTCAGCATCACTGATCGAGCCATAGCGTCACTGACTACAGTCCAATAAATTGGACAATTTTTTTTGGCATATTGAGTTTCAATAAGTGAATCCGGAGTGAGAGTCAGTGACTCCGGAATCGCGCCGACATTAGTCATTATTCACTTTATGTATATAAGTGTTTCAGTATATAAGTGCATATACTTTACGTTACGTATCCAGTTTAGCTATTGACTAATGTGAGCGCGATTCCGGAGCCACTGACTCTGACTCCGCAGTCATTTGATGAAATTGAATAAACTTTTCCAATTTATTGGACCTGTGACGTCAATGCAATGACTGCAGTCAGTGACGCTATGGCTCGATCAGTGATGCTGACTGCAGCATCATAGGTAGGTAATTCTGATCGGTACTGTACATTTTCAAAAAGTTTTATGGAGCGAATTGATAGCTACAACTTTTTCAAAAGTTAAATGTGTAGCCAAGCCTTCTTAAATTTTTCCTAGTACGCAAAGCCCAGTTCCTATTTGTCCTTAAGAACAGAGGAACAGGGACACATTTTTTGATACTTAAAACATTAAAAGACT
>JASANF010019457.1:0-20934 GCA_030248245.1 Trissonchulus sp. WLG1_4
TACCAGTGGCAGATCCAGGAATTTTTTCAGGTTAGGTGGTGGTGAAGCAATACTCTCATTTTGTTTAGAAACGTAGATGCCGTGGTTTGTGGAGCTCTTGGCCTGTGGAGCTCCAGACTTCGGTTTTTGACAACAAGAATTTTAGAAAAATTTACCACCAAAAATTTGAACACGTAATATTACGCGAATCATGCAATCTGTTTGCTGGCCAGCTTTTGCGAAAAAGCAGTATAAAGACCTGCCGCAGTTGTGGATGCCGCCAGCGGTGCCAGTAGACGCAGGGGTCTGGGGGCGATAGCCCCCTGAATTTTTTGATTTTGCATTAAAAATAGTGCATTCTGAGCATATCACAGCCCGTCAGACACTGTGCATTATTGTGCAAAATTTTAAAAGTGTGCATTTGCACAGCGGTTTTGCACAAAAAAACCCAGCTTGTGGTTTGATTGATCGGTCAAAATGTTTTTGAACTTGCCAAATTTTTGTCAAATTACTAAATTTTGTGGTCAAGACTCAAAATTATACTACCAATCCGAATCACCGATCCGATCCGGCGATTCGATCCGGAAAATTCAGTGATCCAATCCGATCCGATCCGATCCGACCTGTAAATTTTTTCTAAGCACATTGTAGGGGGACAAGATTTCCTAAAGGGGGACCAAATTTCCTAATGGGGTACAAGATTTCTTAAACAAAAATGTTGGGGAGACAAGATTTCCTGAAGGGGCGACAAGATTTCCTAAGCAAGTTCTAAAATGTAGGGGGGACAATATTTGCTGAAGGAGATACGATAGGTATTTCATAATGGGGGCAAGATTTACTAAGCTAACACGTCAGCTCGTGGCGCAGCTAAAGTCGCAACCAAATTCCGATTAGCTAGTCAATAGTGTCACTTGTCAGTTTGTCACTTGCCATTTCTTGAACCAACAGTGGTGAATTAACAAAATCCTACAATCCGCCGGTAGATTCCAAAAAGGAAAATACATACAACATGATTAAATAATTTGTAAAGAAACTAAACTCCCGCTGGCAGTTCTGAACATATGTATATTCAAAAAAATCTAGAGGAAACTTAGCCAAAACAAGTAACGTTTTTTCTTTCAGTTTTTGTAAGCTGCATTTTGCATTTTTTGACACGTGGTATATCAAAGCGACCGATAATAAGTCCTCAGTGAAGTCTGAGCTGATTCGTACACCAGCTTTTCAAACTTTTTGACCAGTGTAAGAGCTTCCTACATCCCGCAACAAAATTATCGTAAAAAACTTATCATTAATGGTGAATTATAAATGGTGAATTACACGGCAATTACCAGACCAAGCCGGACAATTTTGCATTGCACACTAAAGGGCATGAATACGTATATAATGATAAATTATTACATTGAGCGTAAATTCATATTGTTAAAGTGATAAAGGTGAGAGAAGTGTAATAGGGGAGGAAGGGTGTACACCCAGGTGAAGCCTTAGCACCACTGCAACTACTACTGTATATTTACACATACAGTACTGTGCAAAAAAGTCCCCTGTTCGTCTGCGCACGACAAGCTTCATCCGCCGTGTAAAGTGACCAAGGTTGGCCTGAAAGTGACAAACAAAAATGTTTCTTAAAAAGTGCTCCTAAGCACATTTTCAATGTAAAAAGTGAAAATTTGAAAATTGTTTTTGTTCCTCACGTTTGTTCGTTGATCTTATTGAATATTGAAGGATTTGAATCCGAGTTACTTTGACAGTCAAGAATGATAGAGATTGTTGTATTAAATTATAGTTTGCCGAAAATTTTCTTACGTGGGTTTCTCAGACTCGCCAGTCGCCATCATCGTGTGATCTTAAATTTTGTCGCAAGCGTTTTTTCTATCCATATTCCATACTACTTATTCATACAGTAAAATTTGACGTTTATCAACTTTTGTCCGGTATCACCCGACTCATGGAGCTTAACGATGTACAATATGAGCATTTGGTGTGATTAGTTTTTCATTTTGCTAGCTGAGCGGGCATTATGCTGCTCTTACGACAGAAATTAGTTCCTAAACTTAAAATTGTACATATTTTATTCTATTTATTTAATTATTTATATTTCATATTTTTAAGTGTTTCAGTCAAAAGAAAGCTTTTATAAACTTATGCCTTCAATGAAAAAAGTGAAAGAAAACACTAGTAAAATTAGCAACAATTGTGTGAATTGACTGCCTCAATTATTTTTTAAAATGCCTGGTTGTTTGGCTTTCCCGCGTCAACTGAAGTGGCATGTCTTTTTTCTTTGGTTTTCATTCTCGAAATGCGATGCAGTATGCACAAGCACAATGCACATGTATTCCTGGGGGCTGTCGCCCGCCCCACAGAACTTTATATTTACCGTAGTTCTAATTATTATCATCTGTCGTAAAGGTTCATGCATGTGTATCAGTGGCGTATTTAAGGGGGCTGCAGCCCCCCCCCCTTTGCGGTCTGAGCACCCCCTTTAGGGATCAAAGAGGGTAGCGTAGCAGCCCCCCCTTTTAGAAAATTTAAAAGCTGACATTACAAAGATGTTTTTAATACGTCTCCAGTTGACAAATTCTACCTTTAAAGTCCAAAAAATCTCCGAATATATATTGGGTGTTCGCTTTTTTGTTGTCATTTTTCTGGTGCTCAAAATATTTTTGTTCTTTGTGCATGCCTATGTATATGCTTGGTCTATTATCACATTCACAATTTCACAGGAAGAATGTGTTTGAATGTTTTTAGCATGTTTTTTGCACTTTCGATTAACATGCTTTTAACATGTTTTTAACATATTTTAACATGTTATTAACATGGTTTTAACATCTTTCAACATGTTTTTTGAATAGTGCTAACAACATGTTAAAAAATTTTAACATCAATTTAACACGTTTTTCGCATTAAATTTGCACAAATTTAACATATTTTTAACATGTGTTAAAAACATGTTACATTTATGCTAAAACTTTTAGCATAGATTTAACATATTTTCGTATTTTTTAGAATATGCGAAAAAGATGCAAAAAAACATGTTAAAATCATGCTAAACTTTTTAGCATACTTTTAGCATGTTTTTAACATGTTAAAATCATCTTAATTTTGAGTGAATTTGATGCGAAAAACATGTTAAAATGATGTTAAAATTTTTTAGCATGTTTTAACACTATTCAAAAAACATGTTAAAAGATGTTAAAAGCATGTTAATAACATGTTAAAATATGTTAAAAACATGTTAAAAGCATGTTAATCGAAAGTGCAAAAAACATGTTAAAAACATTCAAACACTTTCTTCCTGTGATTCAGTTTCGGTTAATTAATATTTTACATAATTTCATAATTTTTTCATAATTAATAATTTAATGCACAAAAAATCTGAAAAAAAGATTAATGAATCCACTGCAGATTTATTTTTTAGATGTTTTCTGCTCTAGTTTTTATGTTTTCAAATAATTATTTTTAGTCCTTTTTGTTGCTAGTTTTCAAACGTTTCTGTTTTCTGAAAAAATTATTTATATACTAAATTTAGTTTAATGTATTGAATTTTCAGGCTATTCTATTTGAAGGCTGCAGAGCATACACATCACAGGGCCAAAATTTCGGGGGCCTCTTTTCGTTGGAATATATAATTGATTATTTTTAACTGTTCGAAAATACATTTTGAATTTCGACTGTTTGTTTTTATCAGCATCACGCAATTTTCTACTTACCCTATTCTGCTAATTTTCGGCGAATCTGCTCATTTTAATTTTTTCCTGTCATTCACCAATACATTGCGCAATTGCTATGCCTTTTTATTCTAATATATTGTTCAGGGTGGCTGGTGGGGTGGCTGGGTTTTACCCAAGGGTGGCTGGGGCTGGGTGGGGCCGGGGCTGGCAGGGTGGCTGGGTTCTACCCACTCCCCTATTTTAAGCTTGTATCCCCTATTTTAAGCTGGCAGGATTTTTCCTGAAAATTTAGATTTTTGGTACCTAAGTCTGAGCCTGAGCCTAAGCCTGATACTGAAGCCTAAGCCCAAGCCTGAATTGAGGCCAAGTTTGAATTTGGTTAGACGATTCTGGCGAATTTGACCAATTTTTCGGAAGGAACCGGGGAAACGGTGTTAAAGTGCCTTTGTTCTGATTCTAAAAAATTGTAAAGATTCCGACTCCATCTAAACACGTTTAGAACAGGGAAAATACGGTGTTTCCGATAAAATTGCGAAAATGTCCCGCACTGAGGGTTCAGATTTTGGGGGTCATATCTCAGAAAATCCAAAAAATTAAATAGGGGTTTATGAAGCGAAGATGCTTCCCCCAGTGTACTCCACTCAAAAAAATAGGTCCACTATTCCCCCCACCCAACTGCATTTAACCCACCCAAAATCAGTGTATATCAGGAAAATGAACGGTCTTTGCGAATAGTGTTGATTCTCGGAAGTCTGAACAGTTTTTTGCGCAAAATTAGATTCAGCACGAACTACATCACAAAAAGTTAGCACAAGAAAGTATATACAAAAACGGTGCAAAAAATGTAGAAAAATTTTAAAAAGTACGACTAAAAATAAAAAAGTACAAACTTGCCCGTCCAAAGTGCAAAAAAAGTATTTTCTTTACTTTTTTGAAAGTTGTACTTTTTGTACCACTATTTTTTCCTGTGCGTAATGAATTATTAAAAACCTATAGCACGTGGGGAAAAAACCCGCATTTTCATATTTCGTCATGTATATATACCTCACAGACTATTCGTTTTGACGGGAAACCCAAAAACATTGTCGCAGGCGAGCGCGAGGCCCAATAGAGGGCTGATCGCTGGCGTAGCCAGGATCCGGCTGAGGGAGGGGCCAATTTAGGGGAGACTTTTGAAAAATAACAGTTAAGGTGGTAGTAATGTTTTCGACAGTTTTCCGGGGGTAACACTTGACAACTTACGATTAATTTTCAATCAATAACAATAGTACGCATATTAATTTAGGAAACTATAAAATATTATGAGATAAATGCTTGCTAAAATAGCTTCAAACAATCATGTTTAATTTACACAGAAAATATTTTTCAGCCAGTTACGACAATTTTTCATAAATTTTTTGTTAAGCTAAGCCAAAGTAGTAGCTAGTCAAAACGGCCGTTTATTGAAAAAAGAAAAAATGACACATGGGCATGTCAAAAACCTTCAATCTAGATGCCAAAACTTATCCTTCCGCTTTTCACTTTTTGAGACTACGTCACATTTATGTAATATTCCTTTTTGAACTAAAGTACATTACACAGAAGTCCGCAAAACTTGAGAACTACTGAAAGGATTTTGTTCAAAATTTGTGATAAATTGGCACACATATAGCAGGCGGGGAAAAAACCCGCATTTTCATAATATCATACATGGGCAAGGTGGTTAAAATGAACCCGGGAAAACTAAAAATTTCTTGCGCGGTCCCTTCACCCTTGACGAAAGTGTCCGTTGCGAAATGTAGTTTGTAGTTATTTAATCTAAGCCAATTCATTTTCAGTGGCCCTCCCCGAAAAAAGTTTTAGGGGGATGGACTTTCTGAGTTTTTGTGATGGGTTAAAATGCACTTTTTAGTAATTTTAACACTTGAATTTGCGTTGCAAACTTTGCAAAGATCACTGAGTCACCGGCTGCAGGGGTCTGGGGGCGGCAACCCCCAGAAAAAGATTGGAGATTTTTTTAATTTTTAGGCCGAAATTGGTCAGCTAGAGACGTGTTAGAAATTTTTTCCGACCAGAAAACTATAACTAAATGGCAACGTCACATCAGACAGTGCATTACACATGAGCACAGCCTGATGTATATACTTGTGCATACATACAATAGGCTTTGATGAAAGATGATAACAAGGAATAGTAAGCCATAGAGTTGCAGGGGTCTGGGGGCGGCAGTCCCCATAAAAAATTGAGTATATAATTTTGCTTTTTAAGCCAAATTTGGTCAACAAGAGACGTATGGGAAATTTTTTTCGGCCGGGCAATAAAAACCAAAGGGGGGACCGCGCAATCAATTATCTAGAGTTAGACTGCGCACTCATTAGGAATGCGCAGTCAGTTAAGAGTTCGACTGCGCTGACTATTTGTAGTTTTGGACTGCGCGGCCCTACTCTTATTGGCTGCGCACTCCTATTGACAGCGCTGTGCACAGTCCAACTCTAGTTTGACTGCGCCTGCGCAGACTGTTTGGACTGCGCAGTCCGACTATTAATTGGCTGCGCAATCTTACTGACTGCGCAGTTTAACTCTAGTTTGACTTTGCCATCAATCTAGAATTAGACTGAGCAGTCATAAGGATTTCGCAGTCATTTAAGTTGGACTGAGCAGACTATTTGGACTGCGAAATCAATCTACAGTTAGACTGCGCAGTCAACTCTCACGTCCGTTATGCGCGCGGTCCTTATAGTTACTCAGAGCAGCCCTCGCTCCGCTCGAGCTGCGCGGTCCAACTCCGACCGCTGCGCAGTCGCGCGGTCTACCCGGGAAAATCCCGGGTGAATCCCGGGTCTTGCCCATGTATATATGTTTCATATTTCGTAATGTAGCTCATAGACTATACGTTTTCACGGGAAACCAAAAAAATCTGCCGTAGGCCTAACCTTGCTCTAAATGCTGACACTAGTTTCATTTCGCTATCTCTTACCATTTTTGGCGGGAAGCCAAAAACTTGCCGGGGAAAAAAAACCATTTGGGGGAAAAAACCCATGTGGGGGAAAAAAACCCACCCCATAAATCACCCGAAAAGTGTGTTAGCGGTAGTTTTTCAACGCTATGGCACGTATTAGGAGTAGTAGACGCCCCTGATTCCAAAACTATACGCAGATTTGCTATGGGGCCTCAGGTAGACAAGTTTGAAAACGGCCCTTCGCAGCCCATTATAAAATTTTGAATTTTCAGATATGAAAACAAAACACCTTAATTTCGCCTGAAAACATTGAAAACAACTAAAAAGTTGCTATTACGTTTCAAATACATGCAAAATCTGCACTTTATGGCTACTTTTTACGCCATCGACCCTCCATGGAGGGTACCGTAAGTGGGTGTGACTGGTCGTGACGGGGATATTTTACTTTCATTCGGTTATTTGGCGTTTATACAAGAGAAATTAACAGGTTATAATTAAAAACATACAAAAAACTGGCAATAGTACCAGATAATATATACTACTTTCCGCTCCAAAGGGACCTCAAAATGACAAAGTCCGACTATTGGGCCCGTATTCCAGAATTCGATCAAGAAAGTGTCAGTATGCGCATTTGTGTTAACAATAAACGTTTTTTTGCACTACCATGAGTCTTTTGGAGTAGCTACTAGGTACTAGGTTTTTGGACATCACCAGACCATTTTCAAAAAGTGGGTTTTTTCCCCCACATGGGTTTTTTTTACCCCGTCTAATTTCGGTCATGCCCCCCCTCGTACGAAAGAAGGTGACCTGCCACTGCGGTCATGAATAGAGGATTGGTAGTCCTCTGTAAAAGTGTTTTTACATTTGAGCTCGCATCTCTTAGTGCTGAGAAATGAGACTCCAAAATTCACCCCGCTTGGAGCCATCTCGAGTAAAAAATGGGGGGTCAAAATTTTTGACTCATAAAAAAGTACCAACGAGACCCCGTTTGGATACCGCTTATATACGTTTGCCTACAAGGACTGTACTATACGCTGGCAAATTTTTAGACCTGTACCACATACCCAAGTTCCGGAACCGGGGTGGGTTTTTTCCCCCAACAAATGGGGTGGGTTTTTTTCCCCGCCTGCTATATATACGTGTCTACTTTATGCTAAAATTTTAAAAATTTTGTTAGCTTAAATTTCGTGTTACATCAATTTCATTTGCAGAAATCTGTAAAAATGTACTTCCGTGGACTAAATCTCAAGTCTCGATGTTGCAATCTTTTTATGCATTATTTTACATGTTTTTTAGACAATTTCTGATGTGTCAATTTTTTATTTGTACTAATTTAGCCTATTTCGTGAAAAAAATAGATTCAAAAATTCGTATATTTTTAAAATAAAAATGCGAAAAAATTCAAAATTGAAGGTCCGTAACTTCTTTCCTGCATCATATAAATGCACCACACTTAGCATTAAAATTCACCCTGTTATTGGCTCTGTTGGTGTAAAGAATGAATTTAGTTTGAATTACACTGTCAATTTTACAAGCAAAACATGAAAAATGCAAAAACTCACGAAATTTGACTACTTTAACAGTGTCTGCTGACCAGCTTGTTACAGATTTAAGCTAGATAATGTGCATAATAGGGATGGAAGTCTCGGTCTCGGTCTCGGTCAAAACCCGAGACTAGACCAGTCTCGGTCTCGGTCTCGGTAGTCGAAAAGTCTCGGTTTGTACCCGGTCTCGGTTTTTCAAATCTGTGAAAAATTTTCCTGTAGTCCCCCCTTTGGTTTATATATATTTTTGGCAGGAAATTTTTTTCGGAAGTTTTTATTTCATCAAAATTTCACATCAAACAGTGAGATTCTGTCGATTTTTTCCCAAAAACTTTACCGTGGTTGTTTAGTTTATCATTAAACACAGTACACACACAAAAATGTATGTTTGTGATTAGGTTTCTTGTTTCATATTATCTTTCAAGTCTGTCTGTGTGATTATTATTATTATATTTTATTCTTTAATCTTTAGTGTTTGGCTGGTCAACTTTGTTATGCCAATCGGTGACTTCACATATATACTTAACTGTATTTTCCAATTAGTATATATGAGTTTAGCAAAAAATCAAAAATAAATCTGTGAAAGTTCAACTAGACGCACTACTCAAAATTATGCTGTGAGGGTGACACATGTAGTTCGGTAGATGAAAAGGGAAGACTCTACTCCCAACTAAAATTTAGTCCCAGGGGATTGAGGGGGCACAATTTAAAGGCGTGTCACGCCGGAGGCAAAGAATGAAAGCGCGTCACGACGCGCAGGTCTAATTTTTGAGCTAAAAACCCTTTTTATCTTGGGTGTATATTTTAGCAGAACATTGGTAATTCAATACAAGCTGAGCAATTTTTAACTAAATTCAGCCAGTGTCTGAAATTGCTATTTTCTGGTGTGACCAAGGACAAATTGCGTCTGCTTTGGGACAGAGGTCAAAATTTCACAGTATTTAAGTAGACACGGCCCCACATCCACACAAAAGGAGGAAAGAACCAAGAACGTAACCAACATTACCGTGATGTAATTGTTAGTTATATATACATAAGGTGTCTGACCATGGTCTTGTAAGTTTACCTAAAAACTTGTAAAAAGTCATTAAACAAATAGGTGAAAAAATGGTAAAAAATGACCCAAAGTCTCGGTTTTGGCGGTCTCGGAATTTGGTCTCGGTCTCGGTAGTCTCGGTTTCGTGGTCTCGGTCTCGGTCTCGGTCTCGGTCTCGGAAAAAAAACCGAGACTTCCATCCGTAGTGCATAAGTGTAGTTTCAGTCAAGTTCTTTAACGTAAAAAAGACAGCTATTAAATTCATTGAGTCAAACAAAAGTTATAGTATATACGTTATAAAAACTGTCGAAAACGTAACTACCACCTTAATGGGAGTGGGGGAGTTCATCACCAGTGGCGTATCCATGATTTCTTTTTCAGCCCATCTTTTTTTCAAGCATTCTGCTGCTTTTGAGTAACCAGAGTAGGATATATTTTTGATCACGAACGCCTGTAGAGTGATTCTTTTGTAGAATTTTCTTTGTGAAATAGTCGATTGTATTGTTGAAGTGTTTGTTTAGACTTGTGAAGGATGTTCAAATTGGATGTTGGACGCATTGTTGCCTAAGTGAACGGCTGAAATCACTGAACGGAATCACTGAGGAATGGACCCGCAGGCGCCGCCTGGCGACCCCGGCCCGACCACGTCTAGTGCCAGCCAGGCCAAGCCACAGAATGCCAAGTCCTCCACCCCTGCCGGCCTGAATCGCTCTGCCCGGTTCGCCACTGCCGTCAGCTTGGTCATTTCCAAGATTGTTGGCAATTCCAGCTTTGCCATGCTTGCTGTTAGTATAATCTCTTTTTCGTGTCCTTAAGTGGTTCAGTGCAGAGGCGGATCCAGGACGAATATTGGGGGGGGGGGGTGGTAAAAATCTTTTGAAATAATATTTGTAAAGTAAGTATATATATATATATGTATATAATGAAAGTATCGTAAATATATATGGAAATAATTTGGTTAGTATATAGTTGCTCATAGAACGGGAAAAGGGGGATCCTTGTTACAATTTCTATATAAATTGTAGTTTGGAAAACTTAAATATATATAGGGACGCGGCCGTTGTCGGCAACTCCCCTTTATAGATACGCTATTTATATACTTTACACATTATTACAAATACAATACTGACAGATATAGTACTTTTCATGTGTACATATGCGTACTACATAGCAATAGATCCAGCGAAATTAGCGTAATAAATGGGTTGTTCCTTAACAGTTAACAGGTGCTACTGACAACAGGAAAATGGATTCAAATAATGTGGATGCTGTGTTTCAGTCGGAACTGTCTTTGATTTCGGAGCACCGACACGTGCAAGTGGCCCTGGAGGAGATCTGGGAAGATTTCCTTGCGGGCTGGGAGTCGACCCTGGAGGCCTCCTTCAAGCGGGTGCTGCGAGACGGCAGTGTGGAGGATCGGTTGCGGGAACTGGAGAGTCTGTGCAGGAGCCAGCAGGCCAACAAGACCACCCGGAGACGATGGCGGCCCACCGGACATCCCAGCATGGACACCCGGATACAGCAAATCCTGGAGCTGCGAAGCTACAAGGCCCAGCTGGCCCAGATGCTGCAGGAGGCGAGGGAGGAGAACGAGCGGCTGAGCGCCGAGATTGAACAGCGCGAACAGAAGACGGTGGCCAGGGCTGAGGCCATGGTCGCCAGGCTGGACTCCGCTCTGGAGCAGACAGCGCCCGCCGTAGACCACGCCGAGCTGGACAGACTGCGAGCATTGTGCTTGAAAGTCGCCGAGGAGAGTCACTGATTGATAGTTGATATGTATGTACATATATTATATACCCGATCACGGGGTTTTAGTCAGGAAAGTGGGGGAGGGGAGGGCTTGTGCAGAATTTCAAGGCGTTTGTCCCGACGTTAGGGTGGCTTGAACTCACAAAACGCGGAATTTTCCCTAGTTTGTTTGTAAAAGTTTTATGTAATGTGCATGTGTATGTGTAGTTTTATGTTCTTTTGCAAAGTTTTGATTTTTTCGGCGGTTCGCTCATTGTTGGAGCATTGTAATGCCATCAGGGGTAAACTTTCCGCTTTCGGCCACCACTTTTTCAAACCAAGGAGGGCGATTTTCCCCGATAGTCCAGACTCCAAATGTAAAGCTTTCCCGGATTTTAAGGGCGTTGACCCATCACAATCCTCAAGCATTCTACAGCTGTTTTTTTGTGCGTGGTATTGCTTGGAACGACAAGCTAATTATTTTTTGGAGCATATGTAGAGGGGGCTGGTGGGCAACGCGACTCACTAATCAAAGGCCATTTTCTAACGGATTAAATTTAAACTTAGAATTTTAACTTAGTAGACTTAATAGATTTGATAACACGACTAGTATATAAATCCAATGGCGGATGATCTAAAAAATTCTATACACAAACTCGATCATTACAATAACCTATATTTGTATGGCATTTATGTTGGTTTAATAGAGGACGTTATTAATTGTTGACGAGACTAACTTTTACTCAAATTAGTTCGGTGCAGGCATTTATTGTTAATTTGGTTGCAAGTCTAAGTTTGGATTTGTCCTGTCAAAATAACTGTGCAGTACGTGTACGATATATTATAATATGAATCTTTTTTTGAACTGAGGCATTTTCAATAGAGAATTGTAATATTTTTGTCTTTCGGCTGTAAAAATATATTTTTTTTGTAATTTTTGGTTATTAAGGCCGGATTCACACTGGCACTTGCACAAGCACAGGCACAAGCACATCACGTAGACGTTCACACTGTAACTTGCACAAGCACAAGCCCAGCCAATCAAATTTAAGCCCGCCAATGTAACGTCTTTTCTGTTTAGAAGTTTCGTTTTTGATCTGAAATTTTGGGTTACAAAGTTCACCGTTTCAAAAGTTTCTCGTACTAATTTACGAAAGAAGGGAAATAAACTGGAAAGAGAGAAAAAATAATGCTAAAACGCAATTCGAATTTAACGATTAAACGAAACTAAAAATAAAAGAAAGAGAAAATAAACCGAATGCATTCTTCAATTAATATATGATTCATTTAGACAAGAGTTCTCCCCAAAACCACTCCTCTTCGTTTAATTTTGCGCCATTTATGCTAACACCCAACTAGATAAAATTTTTGAACAAGCGTTGTGCTTGTGCTTGAGCAGAATTTTCTGCAGTGTGAACCGGCTGTGCCTGTGCTTGTGCCTGTGCTTGTGCTTGTGCTTGTGCAAGTGCCAGTGTGAATCTGGCCTAAATCTGATTTGTTTTAATACTTTCTACAAACCTAGAGTTAAATTTTACCTGAATACTTTAATAAACTTGTAGAAACAACGTAGAAATGTGTACTGGATTAATTATTTGAGAGTTTGTGACTGGAACTTCTATTGACTAACTGTGTATTGCGGCCGTTAAGTTTGACAGTTTTATTTAAGGTCTTTTTTGTAACTTTAGTTAAAGCCAAGGCAATATTAACCCATTGACGTAACTTTTTAACTTTTAAAATTAAACGTATGGTTGGAACTTGTGGTCCTTTACTCTGTCTGTGTTCATGTACATAATTAATATATATCTGTATTATATATAATTGCATATATACTCACTTCACTTCTCACTTCTCAATGATTTTTAGGACCAGAAAATCAAGCTTATAATTGTCCGCAAGAGAGCGTTGATATTTTCCGTTAAGTCCTCATAGCAGTGTTGTAAGTCAAGTCATCTGAACAGTTATGGGGTTTGGGGCAAAAGCCTATTTACAGAAGTTTCAAAAAATTTTTGAAATTATACTGCAATTTTGGTGAACTGGCAACTTAGCGGAAAAAATTTTTCAATAGCAAAATGCTGCCTTGATTTCTTGTTAATGTATTACATAAGTAATCATCTTCTTTAATCAGGTAAAATGATGGGGTCTTGGTCTGAATACAGAGAGGAAAAAATCAGCTAAAAGGCTGTCGTTTGTTTAATTGATACCTCCAAAATTTATGAAGCTTAGTAAGGCCCGGTGTCATCTTTTGAATACTTTCAAGTAATGTTAGTGTTAGACAAAAATATTCGAAAGTTTAAAGTGAAAATGTGTCTGCGAAATGCACGATGCAGGCGTATTATATATATATAGTTTGAGGCGTATTATATATAGTTTCACTTGATGAAAAATAAAAAATTATATAGCAGATTACTTTGCGGGCTTTAGTTTGCGTACTTTTTAAGCCATATAAGGTCGTTTGTTAAGTAATTTCAAGGGTAAAATGTGACAGTTTTGGCTACATTTCGAAGTTTCTTTCTTTGTTGCGCGAAAGTCATTCTTTTAGAAAATCTAGGATTTTTAAACATGCTTTAAATTTTGTAACAGCTGCGCCACACTAAAAACCCCGTGGTGACGCACTTTTAAATACTGAACAGTTTCGGGGTATAAACAATAACTTTTTTGACATTTGCAACTTTGTGTCCAAAAAGTACTCATTGCCAGCAAATGCTAGAGAGCTTTTTAATTTTTCACTTAAACGCGACGCAAAAAACTAGAAGTACTTCATTAACATTATTACATCGGTTAACTTAAAGAGTCGAGGTGTTAAAACTGTAAAAACATGGCCAAAATAAAATGTATATAATAATTTACTTACACATATCTTTACGTTAATCATTGGTTTGGTGGGTCAGTATATTTGTATTTGTAGACTTTTTTGAAAATATGTGTAGTATGGTTTTACTGTAGTTGTAACGCTGTTTTTGTACGATGTATGTTTTATCCCTTGCTGTCGATTTGATGACCAAACGAAAACGGACACAAGTAGTAATTTTTTTATCATATAATGTGTCTTGTTTTTTTCCAGTTAGAGCCTCATGTCGGCAATTTTAGCGGCATTTTGTCGTTTCCAGACTGCATGGCCTGACACGTGGTACTGGTGTCTCAGACAGAAAGTTAGCATTTCAGTACAGCAAGTTAAAGCGGTGTTCGTGTACTTAGTTGACGGTTTCTATAATATAATGATTTTTAGCAATATTGCATGCGTTTTGTTATTTTATCCGAACGTATCCGTTATGCTTTGCTTTTGAATGTTACTGTACCAGCAAATAAATAAATACATGTAAGTTTATTATGGTATATGCATTACACTACATCGTACAATCGCACTTGAGCACCAGTAAAATTTAGGTGACTAGCACTCGTAAATTCTACTAAAGCTCCACGCCTCAAACTATAGTCACAATAAATAGGGTTAGTTCATACTTAGTTTGTCCTGTCGGCCCGTGAAAATTTAAAAAAGAAATTTAAAAAAATTATAATTTATAAAGAGTTGAAAGTAGTATCAAAAAGTATTGTGTAGGCTTGTTGGCTTTGTTTTTATGCCTTGCCGACCAAGGACAATGCTAAAAGTATGAATTCTCTTAGATCTTAAACCGGGTTCATACTTATCCTTAGAAACATAGGGACATACACAAGGACAAATCAGGGTCAGCTGCTGGAAAAACTGACCGAATGGTTTCAGTTGATGCTGTACGTATATATGCATTAGTCTGTACTTGGACAGTTTTTGCAAAAAAAGTCACACTGGGGTTCGCAGTATTTTTCAGAGTTGCTTTGGGACGTGGACTAGTATGAACCGGGCGTGAGAGGTAATAAGCTATAATGGGTCAAAGAAGCTGTGAATTTAGCCGATAAGGTCACGACACGAGTACATGATTCCCTCGGGGCTGCGTCCAATGTGGAGATCAAAATGGGCCCATTATGTACGGTTTTGAGCAGAGACCTTTCTTATTCTCTACTAAAGTCTGACAAAAAGGGTTGAGCCAGTTCATTTTCTGCTTATTGCTCAAAATGGTAAGAGTTAGCCCCAATAAAGTATATATTCTTTTTTAAGTGGCTCAACCTTTTTTGTCAGACTTTAGTATGATTGGGGTTACCCCACGTGCATTAGTGATTTGGAATTCCATAAATGTACTGAAATAAAAAAGGTACGGGTCACGGGATCCCCCTCCCTCAAAACCGTACACAAGGACAGAGGGGCTATGTTGCGCTCCGCATTGAACGCCACCCCGAGAGCATTGTAGGGTAGGAAGTGTCATACTCTTCCGATTATGTACTCTTGATTGATTAGGTTAATGTGGCTTGACCTCATAGCTCAAATAGTATTTTAATCCACTATTGCCAGTTGTTAGCTTCTTTGGTCCCCTCGCCACGACACCACAAAGACAATGTTAGTGTTACTGCTTGTCTACAAGGCAGAACGTGAAATTTTCGACTAATGTAACCAACGGATCCGTAACTTGTGTGTACGTAAGCCAGTATTTACACTGATTTTTACTCATATGTAGTTGTTTTACACAGAAAATTGGTCGGAAGAACTTGTATATATATATATTATCTCTGAAACAACTCATAAATTTGCGGTACGGTACGGTCATATAAGAAGCTTTCGGAGTTAGCCTTGTGAACAAGCAGTGCGGAGTTATGACGCTAGGCGGGTGTTGTCTATGATAGTCCGGCGGCCTTCATTTCCTCGGTGAGGTCGTTGAAGAAAGCGTCCCACTCGCCCGCCTGCTTGTCCTGCGCGTGCCCTTTGCTGGCGAACGTACCCAAGAGGGCGGTCTTGAAGTCCTAAAATCACAAACAGTGAGGCACAAATAGCTGACAGATTACAGTATAATTATCCAAGGGGGAAGGGTTGACTGACTGAATTGGTCCAAGAACTCCCAAATGCTTTTAATTGTCAGTTTGGCACATTTTCGCTGATAATACAAGCACTCCAAAAATAGACATTCGCCCAGTGAATTTAGCAGTTCTCTAGTGTGTAGTTTTAGTGGTGGATAGAGCTCCTTCGCGGACCGGCCGGAAACTTAGGACTGCACTCCTTACTTAGCCTGGTAAGACTTACTAACCCGAAACTGCATACCTATCCCAGAAGTGCCTAGTGTCCCAATGTCATCATACACCGGCCACCACAGTTCCCTAGAATTATGGCATATGTACTTTGAGAGCAGCTAGCTTGAGTCCCTTCTCCTTGAAGTCGGAGGCGAGGTGGTGTGCGCCATTCTTGAAGTTAGCCTTGTTGCTGACGTAGTCGGAGGCGAGTCCGCAGAAGCACTGCAGCATCTGGGCGCCCTCCATCACCAGGCGCTGGCTCCGCGGGATCATGTCCGCGTCCATCTCCTCGCAGTCCCAGTGCACGCGCAGGTCGCCGTTCTCCGTGAACAGTCTGCAACACACCAACTGGGTAAACGTAGGTACACACACAGACAGACACAGGAATTTCCAGCACCCCTAAGCACTATTTGCGCTATTATTGTGTCCACCTTAAAAACACCCCCCTCCGCTAATTGTGCTATTACAGATAATCTACTTGCTTTAGCGCTTTTCCATGTCGTTTACAGAACACGCGTTCGTTACCAAAATGGGACTGAAATGATATATCTCAGACTCACTGTTTGAAGAACTCCCCGCCGGTGTCTCTCCCGACGGGCACTTTGCTCAGCACCTCGTTCACTGGCATCACTGATCAAATATCGATAATTAATGTCTAAACATGGAACACATGGAATAAACATGTAATTACTAATTAGTAAATGGAAAAAGTAATACACTGTTTCTATGGGCTGCTTGCTATTTACCTACAGTTTTAGATAAAATATAGGCATGATTTCACAATGGAGTGCATGAAATAAGTTTAGCTTAGTCTGATTAAGCTAATTTCATTTAAATCAGTTTAGTTAAATTGCAGTTGAACTATGTAAATTCGAAGTGCTAACCGCGGTACCTAGTCTTAATGCTAAATGCAGGTAGTTTGGTATCAGTAATGCTGCACACTAAATCCAATCTGTCCTAAGCTAATGCTCAGCTAACCCGAATTAGTTATGTATCTTATGTCATTTTAATTGGCGTTCTTGTTTCGTATTTAGTCATGTCTGAGCCTAGTGTTTGTAATTGTGACCGACAAAAAAATTGTGACCAGAAATTTTGGAAAAACCAGATTCATTTAAATCCATTTCGGCTTAACTTAGCCTGCCGGACTGTTATGCCGGTCTAAATTGGGCGATATGTCGAATGTGGCCGGCCGAAAATACCGAAATTGGGCGATATGTCGAATGTGGCCGGCCGAAAATACACTACCTCTCCGAGCCCGGAGCCCCGGATGCGATTGTTGTCATACCATGCCACTGTTGCAAAAATGTATTGATTTTGTTAGGATTCTGTCCACAGAATTGATTGCGTCATCTAAGCTTACGCAAATCCGCCTCTGCTGACTATTCAGTATATGAACCGGGTTTTAAAAGTAGGAATACATTTTTTCTTCCAGATGGAGTAAAAATTAAAAAAACAAAAAACAGAACGAATGGAAACAAAAGTAAAGCGAACACCGCCTAGGTTACTAGAAGCCAGAAAGGTGGTCAAATAACTTTCAAGCTGCAAGAAACAATTGTCATTCGCAGCAAGCTCGAAAATTCGTCAAAACAGTGGCAAATTTTTTGGGCATTGCAGCGCGCAAACTATTGGCTTGAAAATTAAGCAGTTTGAGTGTAAACAAAGGGCGGGCGAAAGTGTAATCAGCACACGATTAATTATCGCTGTGAAGTGAATAATGATAAAGGCGAGCAGATCGAATCAATTTTATTGGAACAACCCTATTATAGTCACCGGATATATAGTTTGTTGAAAGAAAGAGTTGATTTAATTTAGAAAGATTGAAAGACATGGAGGCACCGGTAATCGAACCCGGGCCGCTGGCTTCGAAGACATGAATGCTAACCACTATACCACAGCCCCCGAGTCTCAAAGGCCCTATTCTCATTTACAACACATGAGGCGTGTAGGTTATATACACATACATACCTATTCTTCTGCACAAAAAATGATTTTTTTTGAACTACATAAGTCAGAGCTTGAGTTTTTGAAAGACAGTCGTAAAATTGTTTTGGAGAACGTTTTTCAGAAATATCAGCAAAAATCTTAGCAAAATTGCTTGTTTTCCATCAAAATTAAAAACTTTGATCCAACTTTATGTTTATACAACTTTTGATTCGCGGAAACTCTACACAATACTACTCGAAAATCCCCCGAGGCCCAACCTAATTTCATTTCTGACTAAAACTACAGAACAAAAAATGTCTTGAAAGCTACTGTTTAGGACAAGTTTAATAGCGGCGAAACATGAATAAACAAAACAGAACAAAACAAATAAATCTTTTTTGCTTTTTAATAGCTACACATTACTTTGTTGAAACTAGTTTCATGACTTTTTAAACTTGCTTGGCAAAATGCCCCGTGTAAAACTGAAATGTAATGAAGACATAAGAGGACACTTAACAGCTCCAAATAGGAATACCTCCTTTGTTATTTGTAAGCTAGCAAGATTTTTAATGGTTTATCTGAAGACATAAACCGTATGAATAGTGGATGTTCATAATCGTTTGTTTCTGGCAAGGAGTACTGTTATTTAGCTAGCCATTTTTCATTTAACTTAACTATTCGCTATTACCTACCAGCTGATTTATTTTAACTTAACTATTAACTATTAACTAGCCAATTAATTATTTTAACATTTAACCAGCCATTTTGTTTTTTTAAACTTAGCGCTCAAACTGAATAAAACTAGGCTTTTAACTAGCTTATCAAAACAGTGTTATTGTGAAGTAATTGCTTAAATTTGGTACTTGTATCATTTCTATGGCGTAAAGTACGCATGATATATACGATCTTGACTGAAGTAATGCACGGAGCACGGGAAATATCGATAAGGGGCGTGTTTGTCCTACGATGGAGAAGGAAGTTGTCACTAATTGTTTTCCGTTTTGTTTTTTCCAGCGACACCCACAATTTTTGCCTTTCAACTAAATTGTTGGTCGCAACCTGAAATTTTTCAATTGCTAACCCATGTTTGGGCCTTTTTCGGCCCCCAGAAGGAGGCTGGAGGCGTGAGAAGAAGGCGCGCGTGTCTGAGGTTGAGCGTAGCTATTCCCCCTGCCTCGCCTATATGCATTTACGGTAGTGTTGATTTAGCATATTATAACTACAACGAAAATAAAGAGTTGCCCCGATTTTCACTTCGCAAATTGTCTACCACCTAACTAGTTTTAGTATGTGATACTAAATTTAAGCTAACTATAAGGGTCGATTCATAACGTCTTAACGGACATTGGCAACAAACAGACAAACGGCAGAACGGCTGTTCAATCTAGCTTCTAAACAGCTAGTTTCTAAACAATTTACACAACAATTCGCTGCAGTTTTAACAAAGTTACTTAAACGACTTGCGCAACATTTAGTTGCAGTTTTTGCAGTTTCTAAACGATTTGCAAAACATTTCGTCGCAGTTTTAGCAGTTTCTAAACAATTTGCAAAGCATTTCGTTGCAGTTTTAGCAATGTTGCTAAACGATTTGCGCAACATTTCGTTACAGTTTTAGCAATGTTACTAAACAATTTGCGTATCATTCGCTCCAGTTTTACAAATATTTCTAACGATTTGCACAACACTCAAGCGACTTGCGCAACAATTCGTTGCAGATTTATCAAAATTTTCAAACGATTTGCGCATCATTTGCTCCAGTTTTACAAATATTTCTAAACGATTTGCACAACATTTCGTTGCAGTTTTAAGAATGTTACTAAATAATTTGCGCAACATTCGCTGCAGTTTTAGTGAAGTTTCTAAACAATTTGCACACATTGCGCTGCAGTTTCAGCTAAGTGTCGAAACGAATTGCATCAACATTTCGTCGTAGTTTTAGTAAAGTTTCTAAACGGGCAACATTTGTTGCAGGTTTGGCATAGTTTCTAATCAATTTACACAACAATTCGCTGCAGTTTTAACAAAGTTACTTAAGCGACTTGCGCAACATTTCCTTGCAGTTTTAGAAATAATACCTACTAAACAATTTGCGCAACATTTCGTTACAGTTTTATCAATGTTCCTAAACGATTTGCGCAACATTTCGTTACAGTTTTAGCAAAGTTAACTACTTAAGGTGGCGCTCTGAATAACCGAAGTTTTCGTTAATTAACTCAAGAAGAAAAGTTGTTCCAAATTAAATTAGCTTTCATTTGATGTATGTATATAACGTCAAATTTTGTTCAACTTAAAATTTTAACCTATTTTTCTATGGGAAAAAATCTTTAAATCGATATACCAAAAAAATCTATATGGCTTTTGGTACTTTTTGAAACAGTTCTATGTAGCTAATTACTAGTTGTAACTTTTCAAAAAGTCGTTTGTGTAGGCAACCCTTTCTGAAAAAATTTTGAAAATACGTTGACCAGCATTGACAAAAATACACTATTTTCCAAACTGATTTTAGTACAGAAAAATTAGCTCTATTTTTTGAAAAATACGTATGTGTAGGCAAACTTCATGTTTCTGAAATTGGGCTATAGCGTACTTTTTTAAGATTACTGTCAGCTGCGAAACCCGATCCGCATGAAACTTTACAGACTGTTAGAGCAGATGTATTATATAGAGGCGCCGAACTTCTTGAATTGTAATTATTATGATTTGGCTCAATATGATAGGCTTTTTAAAACGTCACTTTTGATAATAATTAAAATGACTAAAAATTTGTCGTCGGTAACGAAAATTTGACCAAAATGGCACCTCGGCAAGATAATTGTCTTTAAATTAAGCTATAGATTGCTAAACTTGGTTGAGGCACCATTGAGCTACATCATTTCAGAAATTAGTTAAAATTTTTGAATTTTCAATTTTGATTCAGTCGTAAAATTTGCTAAACTGTTCCGTAACTCATCAAACTTTGCAAAGATGCTTGCCTGGTGTTCATCTTGATTGCACTAAAGCAAAAAAGTTCGTATCAGCGAGAAATAA